>SDVV010030899.1:0-11615 GCA_016164225.1 Gammarus roeselii
GACCTGGAATTGAAAAAAGACATTATTTACACCTCAAATGAAATTTACTACATGAAAATTAAACGACTACATCATAGATTCACTTAGAAAGTCATCAGAACACAAAAAACACCTTACACCGACCACAGCTGAACTAGAACTGAGCGAAACGTGGGCTGCAGCATGTGGACCACGTGATGGAATTGATCATTGCCATAGACCGACAGCTAATTATTGCCAGATATCACTAGAAACCTGCTAAAGGAGATCAAATTTACTACTGAAATACTCGTTCTGCATAAATAATACGAAATAAATCATCTATCATTACATAAATTGTGTTTATTTCACCTTCTCATGTAAAAATACCGGAAATCTCAAAAATCCATAATAATTTTTCCAGTACTGTACATTCGTTGACTGATGGTGCGTAAAAACTTAAATATCTTTGTTTTTGTTTTCTACGGTCATATGTGGCGGGGAGATTGGGCTCCTCCCCCCTCTGTGTCTGCCTAACCTAGCCACCCCCCTAACTAGGGGGAAACGGCTGTATGTCTATACATACATATTTCACATGAACATTTACGGAATGTACATATATTCAGAATGTGGTTTAGAAAGTGGGAGGGCTTATGACGTCAAGCATTCCCACACAGGGAGTCGTATTTAAGATGGATGCATTCTCCTTCCCGAGAACAGTGTACTCTAGAGCTCAATCTGTGTAACAAGATTGGAAGTCGTATCTCCATTAAGGTTAGTATGTATCAGTTCTTTATAGGAAAACCATACCGTGTTTATACTTTCGATATCGTGTCGTGATGTGTGTTATATATTTTTCATAGTCCATTAGTTTTTTACCCGGGTTCTTCGTATTAGATATGATTTATACTGAATTGGTTATGTTCACCTCTCGATATTTGGATATAGTTATTTTTCTCAAACGCATCTTATTTATTTGTATTCTCGATTCCCATTACAGAAAACCGAACCTTACCTAGTCTTATGCACAACGCACAGTCACTGATGTTTACAAGACATAATCAGACATAGAGTGTGTTATAAAATAAATTAGGTGAATGAATCATTCCCTTCACCAGATTTTTTTTTGTATAAGATGTGGGTTATCTGATCAGTAGGGAATTTTTCTATAACAATGTAAGCATTTCTATTATTTGTTTATTCTTTAGAGTGTATAACGTGCATTGGTGTAATATTATACAGAAGTGAACATTTTTTTAATATTCGGTTTCTGTTCATTTTTTTCACAATTCTTTTGGTAGGGATGGATATCATTGTATGTCTCAGAGCAAACGTTCACGCGCTAAAAAAGCGCAGTGTACGATAAATTTGATATTGTTCTAACGATGCAGCCATATAGTAACAGTTCCCTGTGTGCTGTACATTTTTTTATGACTTCACATTCTGAATCGAACTAGTCAGTGCTTGCACAAACAATCTTGCGCAACGGATACCTTCTTGATAGATTTTTTTTCAAGTGGTCGGGAAATAGTTTCCATTTGATTTGATTTTCGATGAGTGCGAATCGATACAAGTACTTTCTCTCATACATGGAACACTCGCTTTTATAATGAGGAGACATTTTCGAAGAGTGTAAAATCGTCACAAATAATTTCTCTCATGCATGGGATCCGCGCTTTTAGTATATTTTTTCATACAGTGTTTTCAAAAGTCATGATGTTTAGGTATACGTTTTTTTTGTCACCAGCATCGGGTAGGGTGTAGGTACAAAGCCAAATAGACAGATTCAAAGAAATGATCATCTTCAAAAAAGTTATATATGCATACGCCCCTAATTTATAAATATATTTCTCTCTTGTGCAGAAATTTTCTATCTCCATAATGGACTGTTCTCGAACAACTTCCGATGATTCCCTGCGTATAGCTTACTGCGAGCTTACTGCAGCTCTAGAACGCATTCAAGAGGAGGGGTCTCATCCATCTCAACCTCATTTATCAGGTAAGTATAAGATAGATTATTGTTTTTCTTTAACGATAATAGATTGTCAATTCTAATGAAATGAAAACCTTATTAGGACATGATAGGAATTTTACCTTAGCAATAAAGTATGATAATAGAAAGGAATATGTACGGGGTATTCTAATTTCGTGTTATTTCTTTAGCCCGGCTTCTGATGCATTGGGTCTCGCAGTCGAGGCTCCCTCCTTGCCGAACATAGGCGATCTCTCCGGTCTCCTATCCATATTGGAGGAAGATCTAGTGGAAAATCCCTTCTCTGAGAACATCACAAGTCGGGAGGGATCGAGTCAACATGAGGGTTAATATCTTAAAAATTTAATAAGTTTTTAAAAAACTAAACATGGTTTTTCGTTTTTTTATAAAATATATTTTGTTACTGGTGGCGTTATCCTTCCATGTTTTTTATTCATACAGTAACATTATTGTGTTATTTATGCATACAATAACCTTTATATTCTTCGCCAGTTCATGACGGAGTGGACCCTGGAACGAGCGGGAGCGACACCTTCCCTACCTTTCAGGAGACCTCCACGAACCTTCATGTTATTAATGAGGATCCAGCGCTATCGGCTTTACAAAGCGGCAAATATTATAGCAGCTTTTATCGTGTTCAAAACCTATATATAGCAGGCATCAATGTAAGAATATCTACACATTTGTAAGGCAAATGATATTTATTCAATTATAACAAATTTTCAATGTGTACGGTATATCAACTTTGTATGTGAATTAATTCGTAAATATTTTATCTCTACAGGGTATTAGTAATCAATATTATGGTTTCTAATTTGCTCCAATTTTTTTTTTGTCCAACAGATTGTCCTCCCTTACCTGAGGAGGAGGACTGTATAACTGTGTTTGACGGCCGGCAAGACCAAGCCATTGCGACACGCGGTCATCAGGGTTACCTTCTCGGGCAATAAAGCGACCGCAAACCGCTGTCACCGTTCTACCTAACGGTGCCACCCCCGTTACCGCCTCCGTTTCCGGCACGCTCCAGGGAGGCAAGCCTCTACAAGGTCTCGAAAGTAGGGAAGCACCGATGACCGGAGATAATCGCAACGGGATACCTAACTGTCCCATAACCGTTACCGCCTCCGTTCCTGGCACGCTCCAGGGAGGCAAACCTCTACAAGGTCTCGAAAGTAGGGAAGCACCGATGACTGGAAATAATCGCTACGGGATACCTAACGGTCCCGGCACGCTCCAGGGTGCCTGGCGTCCTCTGGTGACCAGAAGTAGGGGAGGACCTGTCACCGATGTTACTCACTACGGGGGAGATTCTGAGCCACCATCCAAAAAGAGCAGGTGTGAGCTCTTTGTAGAAAACGAAATGTCTCTGTTCCAAGATAGGGTATTCCTCGAATACATTATAAAACTCGGTTTTCAGGAGGTTGTGTGGTCTCAAGCAATTGATGACTCAGAAAACGGATGGTCCATGCGAGGCCAAGTATATTTAGAGTCTCAGATTCCTCTCCTCTCGACCCCAGCCCAATTTTTATTACTCTGTCGTGTTCATTCATGGGGACCGTTTTGCCCAGAGGAGGAACTAGCTTCATATTGTCACTTTCATGAACCGTTGAACCTAGTGGGATCCATTAACGATCCAGATAACTTGGCACTACGGAATACGCCTGTAAACGCTTGGGCTAATTATTTAGAACAAGATCAGGATGGTATCGTATTTTTAAGTGAATATCCCCCTCAGATAACTCAGATTATTGACCCTATTCTTAATGAAGGCAGTCAGAATAGTTCATTAGATTTATTAATAGAATCAAATAGAGTTCACTCACACGAAGAAGGGGATTCTACACTCGATATCCATCAACCCGGCGATATTTTCGAATGCGGTTTACTTCATCGTGGAGATTTAGCACAGCTTCCGATGCTTGATTTGAGTGGCATCGAACCTAATCCTGATTTAGTTTATGTAGAAGACGATGTCATCTACCCGCCTTTATCATCAACCCCAATTAATCTGTCGTTAGACATCAGTCGACGTGAGATGGTACACATTATGAATGATAGCTACATCACGAATGTCATTTTGAATAGCGTCTTTGAGCCTCCTTTAACCATAATAAGGGAAAGATTGGATGTGTCTAACGTATTCTGTGACAAGATTACCATCCTTGATCCATCGATGGATCCAACGTTGGTATTTTTCGAAGATCAGGTAGAGTCACCGATTAGAGCTCCCACCCCGACCCTTCCTCGCTGTAACGCTGATATTTTCTAAACAATAACCATAGGTTATTTACAATAATTGCCAATAGTTTTTTATGGGTGAAATTTATTTTTTAAACAATAAACATCCTTTTAAAATACATTTTTTATCCTCCGTTTTCAGTCTGGGCAATGCCGCGTCTTCTTCAGATAACGGTGCAAATACGTTTTACCAATACCCACAAGCGTTACATCAGAACGTGTGGTATCCGCACCATTTCCAGATGAAAATTCAGTAATGCCAGTTTCAAGCGTGTCAGATACAGCCTTGGTATGAGTATTCATCGCAAACCCAACAACCTTGGTATGGTCAACACTGGCAGCACGCGTTGTACCCACAACCGCCTTGCAGCAGCTCATGGATCCCTCAACACCGCGCTTTCCTTATTGTAGAAGCATGTGTTATGGATATCCGCCACACACATCGGTTGAAGCAGCGCCCTATGTATCTCATTCCCTATCTACCATGAACATCAACAAATAGACGATTCTAGATTCTATGGAAATAACCACCAGCAGACTTCGACTACAGAATCTGACTTGTACCAAGTCGGGCCTGAGGCATTGCAAAGGTTAGTATATACAGAGTAATTTCAATTATAATTATTGAATAAATTATCATATTTAATACAATTCCTATTATAATGCGTGGATAATTGACATAAATAAAGGTCGGTTCGGGCATTCTGCGATGTCTTCAGAAACTATGGGAAATGATCCAAAGGTATATACTGACGCTCCAGTGAAGGCTTTGTCTGGAATATCAAATATTTTAGCATTGTCCCCTTGATCCTGGGGAGGGTTATAGGTATTTACTTCATCAATAGAACGGTTCTGTCCGTCTTGATCTTATGTCTTGTCTTCGTATTGTTGAGAAACGGAGTAGAAGGTATTGGTTGAGGAATCTACCATTTCATATTTTGGTTTAGGTCGTGATTCATTTTCGGCTTGTTCCAATGAGCGTTTAAATCCACGAGGCTCGGCGGTGGAGTATGAAGGATCTTGTTTCATATCCATGATTGTAGTTTCTCGTGTTATGAAACTCGAAAAGAAATCTGGGCGAAGAAGTATTTTAGATCTGTGACAAGACGACTTTGAGTTTAAAAACATCACTGAACACCCCTCTTGGTTGCAGAGTATATCGACACTGCTATTATCCTGTCGAATCAAGATAGAAGCATCCAGTTTCATCTTGAGAATATTTAAGATTATTTTGAATGATGACATCGTTGCCGATACGAAATTATCTCCCTCGACGAATAAGAAACGTTCAAGGTTGCGATTGTATGAAACAATCAGGTTTGTCATCCTAAATACCTCCATGATGATGAGGTGGTTCAAGCAGGCGAGATGGATCACGGGGTCGAAGCAAGGCGGGGTACACGAAGGTAGCCGGCGGAAGGCAGGCTATGTACAGGCCGAGGCGGATGGCAGGCTATGTGCAGGTCAAGGCAGAGGAACTACAGACGAAGCGACGAGCGAGAGGTGTGTATCCGTCCACTCAGCAGGGTCAGTTTTATGTGACTCCCACACCCACCCACCCACCCCTTTTCTCCCCACAAGGGTCGATGATTTCAGTGCCGTACAGGTTTCGTTTTGATTTTTTTTTGCTACGTGCATCTGGCAGCGTAGCGGGGGGCTCTGGGTGAATGATATATTTTCCCAAGTAATCGTACACCGATGTATAAATCGGTGAACAGCGCAGCTCATGCATGATTTGCAGGGTTGATCTTGTTGGTCTCGGTCATATTTTCATTCGAGATGTAAGTAATTCAAACATGTCTATCTTTTGTTTTATTGTAGAGATGTCGTTCTGTAACTTTGATAGTCTATTTTGAATTGTTTTGTTAATCTATTTTTCTTTACTCGAGCAGGATGAATCTAGACGATATGATAATGGCAGATGGCCATTGTTGGAGAACGCAGGGAGTGCCCCGTGCCCTAGCGTCGCAATGTCCGCAATTCCTACCATAAGCGTCGCAACGTCCATGAGTCCTAGCGCAAGCTCGGAACCTGGCGGTGGCGGTGCTGCTGGTCCGTCTTTGGAACTACCCGGAGATCAGTCTTCTGGTCTGGAACTAGCCGGAGTTCAGGGTACTGATGAGCTATTCGTCGCTCAGTCTACTGATGGTTTGGCGTTGTCTCCTGATGCACCGTGTCCTGTTGCACCGTCTACTGATGCGTTGGCACCGTGTCCTGTTGCACCGTCTACTGATGCGTTGGGACCGTGTCCTGTTGCACCGTCTACTGATGCGTTGGCACAGAGTCCTGTAGCACCGTCTACTGATGCGTTGGCACCGAGTCCTGTTGCACCGTCTACTGATGCGTTAAGACCGTGTCCTGTTGCACCGTCTACTGATGCGATAACACCGTGTCCTGTCAATCCGGATCCAGATTCGAATAATGCAGTGGATGATTCGGGTGAGGCTAAATTTCACCCACCAACCTCTGAAGGTATATTGGACCGCCATTTCGTAACATCGACATTTATCCCAATCACTGAACACGTCAACATGATAACATTAGGATGCAGAGAACTTGTGAATCACATTGAAACTAAATTAGGAACATTCTAAAGACTCCAATGCACCGCGAGGGGTAAAATGGGGAAAAAATGAAGGATGCATCATTAGATGACAAGGACTGGATACTAAACCCAAAAGCGGTCCAGTTGACAGAAACAGTGGATTTAAGTGAATTGATTGAGGATCTTGTGGTAGATTTACAAAATAAACTAGAAGTACAGGAGCTAGAAGGTAGTGGCTGGAACATTAATACAGTAACCGCTCTAGAGCTGAAATTCTACAAGACAGGAGCTAAAGGAACAAAAAAATTTGGTAGTTATGTTCCTTGGCCCAAAAATTGTCCAAACAGGCACCACATAGTCAATATCAAAACAAAACACAATAATTGTGTATTGACAAGCATGATTGTCCATTTTCATTTACCTGAAAATACATATCTCTCAAGGAAAAAACAGCAAACAGAGAATACATTTCTCCCGTACAAAAACACACATTTCACCTTCCCAAATCTTCCCATGAACACACCTGTGGCTTTAGAAGATTTACCAAACATAGAAAGAGGTTGTGATGTCAACATTAGACTATATCAGCTCACTAGAGAGAGAGAAGGTTATGGGCTGGTTAGTGTATACAGAGGCAGTTTAGAGGCCAGTGAGGAGCGCACGATCCATTTAGTGCAAATCTCAGATGCTAATCATGTCGCACTTATGTCGCACTTATACCTGTTTCTCTACATTTATGCGTACATTCAGAAATGGGAGATGTAGCAGTACATTTTTTTGCTCCTTCTGCAAGCAAGGCATGCACGAAAGCAAAAAATATGGTCACGTAAAATTATGTTCGTCCTCTACAGGCTTGCAAAACATCGGTATGCCTGAAGAAGGCGAAATGTACCAATTCTCAGCCATGCATGCAACAATGAAGCCCCCTGTTGTATGTTATTATGACTGTGAATCTGTGCTGGAGCCCACCCAGGAGGGAAAACGTGTAGTCAACATACACAAATTGTGCATGTACAGCTATACTCTTGTGGATAAAGACGGGAAAATTGTAAAGCACAAAGTGTTCGATTTGATTACAGTTCCACTTGAGGAGATGGAAACACATCTTGTTAAGAATATGTTGCTGGATTATAATGAATACATGTCAACCCTACCATTGTTCCCCATCCCCGTCCTCACTAAACAAGACGTGAAAAAATATTGTGAAAGCAAAACATGTGAATGCTGCGGAGACGCATTTGGAGAAAATGGTAAAAACGAGTACGTCATCATAACCATTACGTCGAGGGTGTCTTCGGCCCCAAAAAAGAAGTAATAACAGGAAATTACTTGGCCGCGTTATTCCTTAATTGTAACATGAGAATAACGGAGAAACTCAGGTTCATGCCATGTATTGCTCACAATGCATCGGCCATGCGCTTCATACGTTAAAAACTTTTCCGAAATAAATGTTTTGCCAAAACAATCAGATAAAATGTCCAGCATCTCTGTCACCTTGAACGATGCCACGAGCAAGTACTGTGTCAAGTTCATCGACTCGTTCTCATTCCTCAACTCAATTTTAGACAGTCGTGCCAAAAATCTTAAAGATAGTGGGCATGACATGTCACTTCTCAAATCCCATCTCACAAGTCTCGGATACAGTGACAAGGTTCTAGACCTCGCCACTCGAAAAGGACATTTCTGCTACGAAGTCATCACATCGGATTCAGTGCTGGACCAAACTGAGATCCCATCTCAACAAGCCTTCTACAGTCAACTTCGAGGCAAAGGAATATCGGACTCTGATTATGCCGAAGTGATCGAAATGTGGGAGGCAGCTAACTGTAAGACGTTGCGTGATTACATGATCATATACCTGCTCATCGACACGCTGCTGCTGGCCGAAGTCTTTCAAAAGTTTAGGGAGACCATGACACGCAACTATACCCTGGACCCCGTCCATTTTGTGAGCGTCCCTGGCTTTGCAATGCAAGCCGCCCTCTACGAAGAAAGATGAAACTGGCGCTGGTCATAGATATCGATCTTCTGCACTTGATTGTCAAAAACACACGAGGCGGATTCGTGACGTTGACGAAAGGTCTTACCAAGATAAACAATTCCCGATGTAAAAGACTATGGCCCTACATTACCCGTGTCATCAGCAGCAATGTGGGACTTAAACAGTCTATATGGTGGATGCTTGAGCGAACCCCTCATCATTGGTGAAATCCTCTAGCTCACACCGGAAGAAATTCAAGCATTTGACTTGGTAAACACAGACTGTTCTGGCGAGTATACGTACATTGTCTGCGTGGATGCCCAAGTCAGCGATGAAGTTGCAAGAAAAACAGATGAGCTGCCACTCCTGCTACATCACAAAGAGATTACCTTGGACGATGTTTCACCCTTCACAAAAAATCTCTTGGCTGGCTCAGAACATTTCACAAACAGAAAACGAGCAGATCGTAAGCTTGTTGCAAGCCATCTATCTCAAACTGACTACCTCGTGGCCCTGGAACTTCTTCAAGTACTCTTAAGGCAAGGACTGGAAGTCGCCAAGGTTCATCGAATTTTTCGCATTAAGCAGGAACTGGTCTTCAAAACCTTCATCATGAAAAATATCCAGAAACGTCAGGAGTCTACGATCTCCTTTGAAAAGTCCCTATTCAAACTGCTTTCGGAAAGTATACACGGGAAGTGTCTTTTCAACCCGCCCAACAGAAGTCTAGAGGCAAAAGTCGTGTGCACCCCCAACGAATTCCGAAAACACGCGGCCAACCCACTCCTAAAAAACTGCTACGCTATCGGCCTAGAAACAGTCATCATGATCCTCAAGCAAAAAAATGTCCGAATGGTTCATCCACTCCAAATTGGATTCTTCGTGCTTGAAAAAGCAAAAGCAAAAGTCTACAGCTTCTACTATGACACACTGATGCTACGCTACGGTGACAACGTTTCGCTCATCTACTCGGACACTGACTCGTTGCTGATCCAGTTTAGAGGCGTGGCCGACATTGAAGCGGAAATGCGTCAAGCTCCCCTGGCTGAATACATGGTCTTCTCCAGCTATCCCAAAAATCATCCCTTGTTCGATGAATCCAAGAAAGGACAGCTAGGACTACTGAAAAGCGAAAAAGCTGATGACTACCCGAGTGAAATCATCTGCTTACAACCAAAGTGTTACAGCATGTTGCTTGAGTCCGACGCAACAAAATCGGCTGCTAAAGGTGTCAATTACCAGACACAAGCCAAAATCAAACATGAACAATACAGGGACATTCATAACCAGGAAACCTACACACACTTTGAGACCATACACAACATTCGTGCGCAAGCATGCCAGCTTCAAACTGTACGCAGTATCAAAAACTGCCTTAGTAAATTTGAGAATAAGCGCTACTATCTTGACGCATGCACAACTCTTGCCTACGGGCATCCGGACATTCCCAAAAAATCCATTGAAAATAAACTTACAGTCACTAAAATGAGGCAGCGATGTGCCTTGGCTAATGAAATCGACGGAGAAATGGATTTAACATAGAAGAGAAGCAAGCCGGGTGAGACCGTCTATGACGTATGTACTCGACCTAATGATGAAAGTACGTGTACCTCAACAGGTTTTATCGTCTAAATATTCATAAAAATGTGAATAATCTTAGTATGCTCCTATGTATATAAAATATACAAATTATAATAATAAACTTGTCTCATTGTCCACCAAAATAGGCATTACAAAAATGTGCATTGGAAAAAACTGTAACGAAACCCATAAAAACGATGTAGATGATTCTATGTAATTCAAATAAATATATATAATTGACCATGATTGGTTATCCACCTGTAAAATGTTTTCGAACATGTGTGAATGTTGTGCCAAAGCCCTAAAATTGTTCACTTAAATGTGTATTTTAATCCATTAATATATATCTGTAAACAAACCTTGTTTCATTGTCTACAGAAAAATTCATCTGAAAAAACGTGAACGTATCTGCAGCTGTCTGTTTCTTAACATTGGATCCTGACGAATCTCTGAAAAATATATATATTAAATGCGAAAAAGCGAGTGGATTTAATCAATAATATCAATCATGCAGTATAAAATATCATGTATTAAAAATGCCTTCTATCCAAATGACTCAATCAATAACAAACATAGTTATATATATCATGCCCTCCTACCGTGCGAAATATTCCAAAACAATCATATATAGCGTTGACAAGCCTAATAACGTACATCTATATAATCCGTACATAGGCAATCGTAAATGAAAGCAACCAGATACCGTAAGGAAACTGAAATTTCCCGTATGGAAAACTATTCTCCAAGAGGACCAACCATATATCTCGAGATAAAATCTTTGTGTGACATTTGACAGATACAGATCATTTGGACCACCCACTCTCAACTTTCCGGGTGGTCTCTCAAAACTTGCGTTCTTGGTATCTCTATGTACCATCAGTAACTAACTTGACCACAAGATCAATTTGTCTTAACATAGAACTACAATGTCCGAGATATACAGCGCCTGAGTCAGACACATTAACAAATAACAAACTTCATAACAAAAACATTCGATAATAGGTTCAAAGATCTAGTCATCCTATATCTTATTCCTTCACATCCGTGTCATGTAGCTATAATTTTGGCCTATCTAATTCCTTCACATCCGCGTTTTATACCCCTAATTATTGCTTATCTAATTCCTTCAGTAGGCCGTCTTGCAGACATAATTTTGGCCTATCTTATTCCTTCAGTAGGCCGTTTAGACGACATAATTTTGGCCTATTTTATTCCTTCAGTAGGCTTCTTAGACAAATTAATTTTAGCCAATCTAATTCCTTCAGTAGGCCGTTTAGACGACGTATACACTACTTATGTATATATATAAATATATGTAT
>SDVV010030900.1:0-11615 GCA_016164225.1 Gammarus roeselii
CTCTTGATGCAGTTGGACACCAGTGAAGCTTTCTTGATGCAGTTGAACACCAGTGAAGCTCTTGCGTAACAGTTGGCCACCAGTAAAGCTTTCTTGATGCAGTTGGACACCAGTGAAGCTCTCTTGATGCAGTTGGACACCAGTGGAGCTCTCTTGATGCAGTTGGACACCAGTGAAGCTCTCTTGATGCAGTTGGACACCAGTGAAGCTCTCTTGATGCAGTTGGACACCAGTGGAGCTCTTTTGATACAGTTGGACACCAGTGAAGCTCTCTTGATACAGCGTTACACCAATGGAGCTCTCTTGATGCAGTTGGACACCAGTGGAGCTCTCTTGATGCAGTTGGACACCAGTGAAGCTCTCTTGATGCAGTTGAACACCAGTGGAGCTCTCTCGTTGCAGTTGGGCACCAGTGAAGCTTTCTTGATGCAGTTAGACACCAGTGAAGCTCTCTTGATGCAGTTGGACACCAGTAGAGCTCTCTTTATACAGTTGGACACCAGTGGAGCTCTCTTAATACAGTTGGACATCAGTGAAGCTCTCTTGATACAGTTGGACAACAGTGGAGCTCTCTTTATACAGTTGGACACCAGTGGAGCTCTCTTGTTACAGTCTAACACCAGTGGAGCTATCTTGATACAGTAGGACACCAGTAGAGCTCTCGTGATGCAGTTGGACACCAGTGAAGCTCTCTTGATGCAGTTGGACACCAGTGGAGCTCTCTTGATGCAGTTGGACTCCAGTGAAGCTCTTTCGTTGCAGTTTGGCACCAGTGAAGCTCTCTTGATGCAGTTGGACACCAGTGAAGCTCTCTTGCTGCAGTTGGACACCAGTGGAGCTTTCTTGATGCAGTTGGACACCAGTGAAGCTCCTTTGATGCAGTTGGACACCAGTGAAGCTCTCTTGATGGAGTTGGACACCTGTGAAGCTCTCTTGATGCAGTTGGACACCAGTAAAGCTCTCTTGATGCAGTTGGACACCAGTGAAGCTCTCTTGATGCAGTTGGACACCAGTGATGCTCTCTTGATGCAGTTGGACATCAGCGGAGCTCTCTTGATGCAGTTGGACACCAGTGAATCTCCTGTGATGCAGTTGGACACCAGTGAAGCTCTCTTGATGCAGTTGGACACCAGTAGAGCTCTCTTGATGCAGTTGGACACCAGTGGAGCTCTCTTGTTACAGTTGGACACCAGTGGAGCTGTCCTGAAACAGTTGGATACCACTGGAGTTCTCATGATACAGTTGGACAGCAGGGGAGCTCTCTTGATGCAGTTAGACACCAGTGGAGCTCTCTTGATACAGTTGGACACCAGTGGAATTCTCTCGACACAGTTGGACCCCAGTGGAGCCCTCTTGATGCAGTTGGGCACCAGTGGAGCTCTCTTGATGCAGTTGGACACCAGTGGAGTCCTCCTCTGAAAGACACCAGTGGAGCTCGCTTGATACAGTTGGACAGCAGTGGAGCTTTCTTGATACAATTGGACACCAGTGGAGCTCTCTTGATGCAATTGGACATTAATGGAGCTCTCTTGATACAGTTGGACACCAGTGGAGCACTCGTGATACACTTGGACACCAGTGGAGCTCTCTTGATCAGTTGGACACCAGAAGAGCTCTCTTGATGCAGTTGGACACCAGTGGAGCTCTCTTGATTCAGTCTAACACCAGTGGAGCTTTCTTGATGCAGTTGGACACCAGCGGAGCTCTCTTGATACAGTCTAACACCAGAGGAGCTCTCTTGATGCAGTTGGACACAAGTGGAGCTCTCATGACACAGCTGGACGCCAGTTGAGCTCTAATGATACAGTTGGACATCAGTGGAGCTCTCTTGATACAGTCGGACACCAGTGGAGCGTTTGATCACGTGAGTCAGATTGGTAAAATTCCTAAGTTTAAGATTTGTTTGTGTGATGGCTTCATGTTATCAATTATCTTACAGAACTCCGTCAGCGGTAGCAAATGTTTGTATTAATTAATCTGTATGAGGAGTATCGCAGAGTCGTGACCTGGTCATTAGCTGCTTGCGCTTTATACTCATGTTTACGTTCGATGCTGTTTTGAAACGTGGAAAAAAATATTCAGTTATTATGATGAGCCTAAGCGCCTGGTTGTCATTCCATATCTGAACAAGCAATTGATTGAGTTGATTTTAAACAGTGACATTCGTGCAACCATCTCGTGGAGTCCGTCGTAGGCAGCATTGTTGATTTCCTAGTCAATCGCTGGGATACTGACCCTACCTGGACGTGGTCCCAGATGGCAGGAGGGTCCTTGGTTTAATGACTCAAATACTGAACGCTACGTTCGGTAACAAGTTATTGTCTGAGAAATACTTTCGGCGTGTTGTATTGGAAGTTAGTACGCACGAGAACAACGACAATGGAAAGAGAAAAGGAGTGAGTCGTTTCTCAAAACTGTTACATGAAAGAGAGCTATGCCCTAACATGTGCTCGTATCAGGTATAGTTTGCTTATCACCTAATATAGCATGAACAAGAATAAATACCATCATCTGGAGAAATTATACGTTATCTATGGAGAAAATTAGCAAAAATAAAAGAAACAAAATTTTGTTTCTATTTTGAAAATAACGATTTTGGCTATCGTCGTAATTGTGACATTCATTAGTGCTAATATCAATCCATTATTATTAACACCGCTTCCAAATTATCAGGGTAATTTGAAAACCACTAGGATACCTTTGATCAATAGTCAATTACCAATTACTTGTATAGTTTTGAACAAATATTCAAGATTACTAATAATATTATATCGACTATTTTATAAGGTGAATACGACAAAAAAGTCGAAATGCCACACCCGAAAAGGACCATGTTAATATGAAGGCCCATGTTGATATACCTGATCTATGCGCTTTACTAACTCCAGTCAATGTGACCACTCATTATGCTCAATTTGTACTAATAGTGTAGTCTTTAAACCTATCTGTGCTCAGCGCACTGCACGACAGAAGTCAACTGTAAATAACTCAATACGAAAGATAGTGTATTTCTGCGAACGATGGAAACATTGAACCTTGTTGCCGGTGGCAGTGCAAGTATCCGCTGTAGTTGTTTCGACGACAACGATATGTTCGTTCTCTCTCAACACTCATGCCAAACCATAACACTTCATATGTTGCTTTGATCTTACTCTGGTATGTTGGATATGGTAGAACACCAAACTGTACGTGAAAATCTGGGAGTAAACTGATGGACCTTAAATAACAGTGTAGGGAAATTGACTCATACGCAAATATAGTTTCCGACGGAGGATGAATCCTCGTTCATGAACACATGAACATATCAGCAAATAGGGTGCATAAAGATTAATTCAATTTGAAATAGTGACAGTCATCATTTCACAATATCACTACAATACTCATTGATCAGATCAGAATCAGCAAATTGAATGCGTTAGTCAAATTTACCTTAGAAAGGTAGATTGAAATCACAGTCATTAATGTTTGACCAGATCAATCATTGAACTAAAACCATTCCTTAGATATTTATGGTAATGCGCTTGCCAAACATTTCAATGTAATATGAAAAGAAACACGTCAAAAATGGCAAATGAACTGGGTACAGTTCTTATGCGCTCTCATACTTTCTCCGTTGCAAAAGTCACCTCATCGATCACATCAGTCAGACTTGATAGCATTTCCAGTCATTTGTTCCACTTCAGACTGCAGATTCGTCCGGTAATGTTAATCGTTCACGCTAAGTAAATAAAAAAGCCACAGAAAAAGCCTGTCGTTAGATCCATATACTTAATGAGTCCATCTAAAGGTCTAAAGCCATAACAACAACCAAGGTAGACAGATTGGATAGACTGATTGGCATTTTATTACAGGTGTAAGCGCTTCAGGAACGGGTTCACAATCAATGTTCGAATTCGCCCTATTCGTGGTATGCCCCAACACTCGTTTTGCTTGCCCAGAAATTGTGCCTGCATTTGTTCTAGTTTCCGTCTTGCTGTCACGCGAGCCATGCACACAAATAACTTTTTAGCTACGATGGGGAGAGAAGATCAACTCGCCTCTGTCGACAGCTCGACGACTCTTCTCTAAGTTGAGCCTGTGCACGTGCACCTCACTTAATCGAACAGGTGAGCGGGGATTTATTTAACACCTGAATGATGTAATCCTGTGTTCAAACGATTCTCACTAGGGGTTCAATTCCAGTTTGAGTACCACTTCGTCTGTGATCCATTCCTGTTCGAAATGACGTATAGCCTGTGGTGCGTTCACAGGTTCAGTAATCTCAAGTCCATTTGTCAGTGTAACCAGGCGTTCGCTCATTTTGCCCTGTAACCTGAACGTCAAATGCTCGCCTCCAAGTCGGTCCATTGCTTCGTCCATTTAACCTGCCCCTTTGCCTGCCCACCACTCGTCTGTCCATCCACCCCGGTCAAGCCGTATGGCGCGATACATTATTGTGGTGCTCCACTTAACCTGTTCCACTCGAGGTACCCCATTCGACGAGTCAAACTAAGTCGGCTCCTCACAACAAACTCTTTCTCCACCACATCATCCACCGACCTCTTCTCAAGACCCGTTTCTGGAACGATCCTTCGCTATTTCTTTTGATCTGATTTTCAATTGCAACCGATTTTTCGTCATTAGTGGGTGAAATTATTACAATTCTCGCTGAAGAATCGGTCGTGGACTGAGGGAGAAGACGTTGGGCTGCGCTCCGGCAGGCAGGGTCCGTGACGCGGTTTCTAACATACACGCCGCCGCCGCCGCTGCAATGGCCGCTGCCGACGTCGCCGACGTGGCGCGGTCATCAAGCCTTTTGCCTCTAATGGGCATTTCCCAATTAAACGGTGTCGAGTTCCTGCCGCTGCTGCTCTTCCATAAGCGCATAAGTGGGCTATTTCGCGCTTGTCACGGTTTTTGGTCGGCTGACTCTGTAATCTGTTTTCGGAGGAAGGAAAAGTCGAGGAAAGGCGTGAAAAAGAGGAGGGGTTTTAGCTTCCAGTCGAGCTGCATACTCGGGGGTAGCCGGTAAACTGCACGTAATGGTTTTGATGCCGCCTAATACAAAATTGGTGTGAAGTATGTCGAGGGCCAGGGTTTGCTCACAGTGGAAGTCTCACGGAGTCTTGATTTAGATCTTATCGTCAATTACCTCAATCGAACTCTCAATAAAACACTCCGGCCCACTACACATCCCGCGGTCCACTATAGCTCATCCCAGAAGCTATTCAGCGTCATTGCACTTTTCCACACACACACACACACTACAGTCTACCTTGATCAAGAACCGCAAAGATTTTTCGAACAATACGGTGCTGGGCAAGAAAAATGACACCCATTCTAAACTCACCGTTCCAGAGGCGGTCCCGTGTCGTCGTTTGTTCATTCTTTCCCCACTAGAGCAGGCACTCGCGGTCCACTAGCTCCTCTATGTAGATCTCCACCCCGGGCACTCTGGCAGGTCCCTTCTTCGCCACACCCGAGTGGCTCCTGCAGCTGAGGTCGCCAAGCGTGACGAGAAGCGACAAGTCGAGACTACCTCACTGCCTTTCAATGCCTCCTACATCCACAGGCCTGACCATGGAATGCGTGACAAAGCCTACGTACTTCAAATTGCCCAATAAAACTTTAAAAGCGAATTCAAGTTATTTATGTTATGCAAGAAATGCCTTTCCTCCGCACTTGTGGGACAATCTTGACTAAGTTTGTGACGTGGCGTGTGGAAGGGTCAGGCCAGTAGAGGCAGGAAGCACTACTCAGTGACCTGATTTTTTGGTATCTCCTTCAGTTGATCCTTTTATAAATGGGCGGAAGGAGAGCTTGTTTGATTGTAGCAGCATTGGAATAGTTTGACACTCAATAAGATTACAAACAATTTATAAGAGGAGAGGCTGCATAAATAAGGCAAAATACAATTTAACTGTGACGTCGAGGTAAAACATTTCTATTCGTTTAAATGTTTCACAGCTAGTTGTACATCGACCTTCAAAAGTTAAATGGTTTTATACGCAGCCCGAGCGACTTATCTAGTAAGCCAGAGAGACAATGGTCTTTGTCACCGTAGGTCGGCTGCACAGTAAGAATTGACTAGTACGGCAAGAAGAGAATGTCAGATTCACAGTTATACTTTAACGATAATTTCGGGTTATTTCATACATGAGGAGTAATTTTATTATGTGAAGTAATCTTACATAAATAACACATATCACTCGAAATGGACTTTACTTTGCACATTAACTTCAACCAAGGTCGGATTACTGAGACACACACGTCAATCAAAGTTGGCGTGTTGTTCTCAACATTCGGCGGCATCAACTCTGACCTCTAAATTTTATGAGACATTTCATCAAAACATTTGTCTTATTAGTAAACGAGAACTGCGATCGAGAAATGAATTTTTTTACCTGTATATAAAATAAATTTATATTAAACGTACATGTATGGTTATAGCACCGTGCGGTGCTGGGAGGAGGTTATCAACCAAGCAAATTTGTGGGTGTATAGTATGAAATTATAGAAAACAGTGGATCTTCTACCCCTAACTACTGAAAAAATAACAAATAACTTCCTGGCTCCGAATCTCTGATGAAACTCTCTAAATATTTTTCTATCGACCACCATCCTATGCAGCTTAGCTCCGCGCAGTGCGTTGTGGCCCTTTCGTGTAGGACCGGAGACTCTCCACAGGATGAACACGTCACACCATCCTGAAAAGTTCCCTGGAGCAAGCCGCCACGCACACTGCCTTCCTGATGATCTCAGTGCATGCATGGAACAACCTAGCTGTAATTCATCACGACGATGTCGCCCATCCTTTACAGAATGTGGATGTCTCCAGGTATTGTAACCATAAGGCGACTCAAGTTGGATAAAATGATTATAAATTTCAGCTCACAACGTGAGATATAAGGTCAGGAAGAAATAAAATTCATCTCTTTACGAAAATCTTTCTGCAAAAATCGATTTTATCTGAGCGATGCACCCCGTCACCCGAAAGGAATTACAAATACCTTTTAATCAGATGAAATACATTTAACAAGCAAACAAGTTTTCGTCAAAAGTTTTGTCCATTTTGAAAATTTCGCTCTTGGATATAAATTAGGTCGGCTGCGTTATCACAAAAGTTCGTATGTAGACTTGCTGTAATTTTTGCAACGAGCAAATTTGAGCGGACACGACCATCTTCGAAAGCCACTATGATCATTCTCAGGAAGCGAGCAAATGGTGTTCCATGTAGTGATAATACACAAAATACCACCCATCCTCTTCCCCTCCTTCATACGGCCCAGCTCTCTACTCGTATGTTTTCGCCTCCTAAGGATACGCGAACAATCAATCAAGCTGCCTGTAACTTGAACCGATATTATAGCCAGGCTTGCGATCAGCTGATATCAATGTTAGGGAGAAATAGTCGGCTCCCCTTCTATATTATAGACTGTGTGTTATTGCTGGCTAAAAGAGGTCCTGTCTTACCACTTGGCTCTTGGCTCTTGGCTCTTGGCTCTTCCTGCAACACTATCTTGATTACTTCTGTTCCCGTGCCCGAGTTCGAAAATATGAAATTTTATTAAAGTTTAAACCCTTTATTAATTTTGCATCAAACCCACGCTGTCCAGGTCCAGTATAGTTGTTTTCAATCACAAATAACACATGCCTTCGCAAAGATCAAGGAAGAAATCTTGGAACCTCAGAGAGATACAAAGTCGCTTATCTATGATTAAAACAACTTTTTCGTGTTCGTTTTATAAAGTGCCTCCGGATGCTTGAACTATTTCAAAGCCGAAGCAAACAATTGAAGTTCCTTGGCAATTTATCGAGCACCTGCTAGCTGGTCTTTATTTAACAACGGTAAGTCATCTTCCATAGAACATCCCTAAAACTTCTTGATGATGCTGTCTTCTGACGGCCTAAATTCACAAAGCAATCTGACTCTAATGAAGGAATTGGATTCGCATGCAGCTAGACCTGAGAACATCCGAGCTGACTCCCTGATGAACAATGAGCGTCAAAAATAAGCGTCAAGCAATCATCCAGAACTATGCTAGGACAGTTACTACAATCTAAGGGGTAAGTTCTTTGTACGTGTCGTCTATATAGGGACTGCTTTTCAATGACAACTTTTAGGATTTAATTTTTACGGGGAAAAAATTGGCATAGAATTTATGCGTGGACAAATTTTGTAAGTATTTGTCTGGAAATGTTTTTATTTGCCCTGGTTGCTACCTGCTTGGAAAAAAATTGAATCAATTTTAAAAGACTATGCATCCTGCATATTGCTGATATAAGTGCAGGATGTCAGCATGCTTCTTTAAGAGGGCTGACGTGCTCACGAACTCTTCCACCCAGAAAAGAGTAGGCAGTCTTGAATACTAATTGCGTATTTTCAGTCCAAAAATATGAAACGTTAATGATTCCTCTGTTTGAAGAGCCTAACTAGAGTTTTCAGTCAGTAATTCTTCTTGATAGGAATTTGTGTAGCGCAATTTGGTCCCAACAAAAAATGCTAAAGAAATAATGAAGAAAAATTACCATTTTGCTCGATTGCAGAGCGAAAAGTGATCGTCTTGAATTAGGGTTCATCATAGGTCCTAAATAAACCTTCTTCTGCTTCTGAACTCCAGTTGAATCCCATGAGATACTTCATCAAGCGTTTCAAAAGTATTTCTTAATTATTACACTGTGAGGAGAAAAAACGTAAAATCATGGCACTAATGATTGTCGGGTTGAAGGTTCGCGCCTACCTGACCCCGAGTGAGACATTCTGGCCGGTCACTTAAATGGTGAAAGGTCAGCCCATAAAGGCTGTGGGTAAAAAAAGGCTATCAGGTGGCTGCCACGCGGCAACCCGCTGTATAAGCAAAAAATTTCCAAATTACAAAATTTCTAGTCTTCATATCATTGCAGAAATTACACATCCGTTGCAGGAAGAAAACCTGTGTGATGTAGGTGCTTGTTTGTAAATCAATGCTGTATTCAATGAACAAATTGAAAGGTCGAGGCTAGTAGCAGGAGACTGGGCAATGAGAACCTCTCTATCAAGAGATAAATAGATAATGTTGATTCTTTGGAAACAACTAATTCAATCAGTTATGGACTACTGTTCTTCCTTCTGTGTTCCACATAAACGGAAAAATCTAGAAAGACCTGAAGCGGTTCAAAGAAGTTTCACCTCAAAAGTTACAGAGGTAATGGAAATGGGTTATTATCACAGATTGAACTTGAGGTGGTACTCAATCAATAGACGTTTAGGAAGAATCATGAAAATTTGTAACTAAAGTAACACTGATAAGCCAGGTAAGGATTCGCAGAATATGTTACTTCAATGCTCGGAAACTGGTGATCAGCAATACAATGCATGCAGGGGAGCATTAAAACCGTTCCGCGTGCCGGGCACCTCAGTTATTCAATCAATACCACTAGAAATACTTGAGCAGCAAATACCTTGAAGTTCAAAAGTCGTTTGAACAAGTACCTCGGTTGTGTTTCTGACCTAACCCTAATCAGGGGTAGGTCAAGTACCTCACCTAACAATAATCAAGGGTAAATCAAGTACCTCACCTAGCCCTAATTAGGGGTGGATCAAGTACCTCACCCAACCCTAATCAGGGGTAGATAAAGTACCTTTCTTAACCCTAATCAGGGGTAGATCATGTACCCAACCGAACCCTAATCAAGGGCAGATCAGTAAAATTCTCTACTCAAGCGCGACGCCGAGTCAGGATCTGACTGGCGAATGTGGCAGAAACGTGCAAATGCTGATACCACAACACGAGTGGAGAGTGAACGCACTATTTTGAATCAGGTGGCAGCTACGCTGCGGCCCGCAGTAATACAATATACTCTCCAAGTAAGTATCTCGGAGCAATATTGTTTCTCACATGGGATATTCATAATTGAACATTTTAGTGTGGATCTCACGGAACTGATTTGTGGTCGATTGCCAATAAGGCATTTGAAGCTAATCAATACCTTTGGGTTAATCCTGCTTTCTCAAGCTAATCAATACCTTTGGGTTAATCCTGCTTACCCTTAGACTGACGCGCTGACCCATCACTCGGCCACCTTAATTGATCATGTGTGGGTAAACGACATGAAATCTTTTGTCACTCCGGATATTGCAGCCTTTCCTGCCAGTAGCATTATTTACTTTGTTGCAGAGAGCAAGTTGCAGCAATCATCTCCTGCCAGTAGCATTATTTAGTTTGTTGCTGAGAGCAAGTTGCAGCAATCTGAAATAATCTCCTGCCAGTAACAATATTACTGGCAGTAGACGATTAATAATACAGGAGACCCGTGATTATCGCCCCGCTGAACTGGCTGCTGTTGATTGGGGGGAGATGGGGGGCTCAGGATATTCTAAATTTGCTGCTGTGATTTTAAACCTGCGTGATAGATATGCCCTTCTATTTGAGGTACACATGATAGATATGCCCTTCTATTTGAGGTACACATGATAGATATGCCCTTCTATTTGAGGTACACATGATAGATATGCCCTTCTATTTGAGGTACACATGATAGATATGCCCTTCTATTTGAGGTACTGTACGACAACTCTTGATGTCGATGAGCCCTTCATTACTATTGGAATTAACGATTACAGAATAACTGGCCAATAACATGTGAGGATGTATGGTATGTGAGGATGTATGGTATGTGAGGGTGTATGGTATAAGGCATGGCATTTCAAAAACAAATTAACCAAAGCTGCCAAAGAGGATTTTTTCAAACGTAAACTTGAGCAAGCAAATCGGACCCAAAAGAAATCGTGGGGGAGGAATGGTATGATGTGTAGAGGTCACTGTGAGACGTCATGCTTGGAGCTGCCTGTGAATGGTGAGGCGATACTTGGCACTGTGACTGTTGCAGAGGAATTTAATTACTACTTCGCTTCAGTCAGCGCCTCTTCGGCTAAAACTAAAATGGATGTATCAAGCATGCCTCAGGCTCTCAAAAACTGTAGTCCAGGCCTTGATGGTGTTCCGCTTCTCATTGAACCTGATTTTGTTAATGCGATTTCTGAAATAATTTATCTCGTATATAATTTAAGTCTACAATCAGATACTTTTCCCGACGAGTCAATGATAGCCAAGGTAACGTGTATATACAAGGCTGGAGATGCGAGGTGTACAGGTAACTATACCGGTCTATCCCAATCCAAACAACTTTCAATCAATTTTTAGGAGTTCGAACAGATTAGGGTATATAATTATCTGTCGAGCAATAGCCTTTTAACCGATTGCCAGTATGGTTCTAGACCTCACTGTTCAACTGAAGGAGCAATTCAAGATATGATCGAGTCACTTGTCCATGCCCTGGACGATACATTTTCAAGCTGGGAGTTTTCTGGACCTATTGTTAGCTCCTAATTATCTCGACTGCAATATCCTGATCGCTAAGTTGCTGTGCTACGGTGAAAGGGGTACCGAATAGAGTTGGTTTACGAGCCATCTTTGCTGTCGAATGCAGTATTAAGTTCTACGGTGAAAGGGGTACCGAATAGAGTTGGTTTACGAGCTATCTTTGCTGTCGAATGCAGTATTAAGTTCTACGGTGAAAGGGGTACCGAATAGAGTTGGTTTACGAGCTATCTTTGCTGTCGAATGCAGTATTAAGTTCTACGGTGAAAGGGGTAC
>SDVV010030901.1:0-11615 GCA_016164225.1 Gammarus roeselii
CAATATCATCATTTTCAATCCGTATCTCTAATTTTTTTTTTCATTTCTGATAATATTTTGTACGAAAATGTTGAGAACAAAGAAACAATTATTATTATTAGCTGCATTTTTTGCATCCCCGATTCCACGCTTTGATTGGAGTATCCATTCTGTAGTTAAACGTTAGGTTAACAGAACCAACCATCCCGCTGTTTGCTGTCTCGGTTGAATACAATTTAGAGTCCAAAATAAACTATAAGTAATTTACGTATTCCATCGTAGATAGGCAGGAAGTAGCAAAAAATTAGATACATTTGCGCCATGGTACAGTGACCTTTCTCGTAATTTGGAGATTGCCTCAATGTATTTACAATTATTTTAACACACATCGACACTTTTCACGTAGGATGTCCACAGCCCCGGTGCACTTGCCCCTCATTCGTTGTTGCACGGATTCCATCAGAAATCCTATCCCATTCCTCCAATGGCTGGCTGTTTTCCACCATCAATCAGATCAGCTAGTTTACCCTAACCTTCTTGAAGCAGAGCTGTAAGTGTTTTTACTTATTAAATAATGATCAAAAATGAGTTCCTACTTGGAAACGACAAAAGTCGTTTCTGAAACTAACCAGCGAACAGAGCTGTAACAAGCGCCGCTAAACTAGCGGCGCTATTTAGAGCCGCTTTTTTTTTACTAGCGGGTCCACAAGCGCAGCTATATTTTGAATTCACCAGCGAATTCACCGGCGCCGCTATTTTTTAGGACGTTTCACGCGCTAGTCGTACGCACTACTTATAAAATGTAACCAAAATCGTCAATCCTGATACAATGGCTAAAACGACGGGTTCAGAACGCGTTTGAACGCGAAGTGAGAACATCAACATATTCTCTCGCACGATTTCGGTATGAAACGGGCTTGAACGCGGTGTAGTTCGACCGTTACCCAATCGTTGCAAGGTGTTATGTGGCTGCAGGCTGCAGCTGCGCATCAGATAATAAGTGTCACTCGTGGTATGAGGTGAAAATGTGTTCATAGTGTTATGAGCGATGAATTTGACAACAACAATATCTACACATGGCGTGAATTGATGTGCAGTTAGGAGTTCGGATCATTAAAAAACTAACATTAGCCTAGCTGATTCTGTCTTGTATTAAAACTTGCGCTATCAGTTGCGCTAGCGGCTTTATTTGTGTAAGCCACTAGCAATAGCGGTAGCGCCGCTTCTTATTTTCAACGTTAGCATTATCGGCCCTGGTTTTTAACTAGATCGCTTACAGCTCTGCCTATGATACCCTTGCTATGAAAAGTTGACCATCACACCATTAGAGTTGAGTGACATGCCAGTCATCCTTGTCATCGATATCATGAATCATATATGCGATTACAAAAAAAATATCAGTATTGCCCGCTGAATCATTTTGCACTTCTATGAATCGTATACGTTACATTTGATTTGGTCACTGGCGTAATTATGAGTATTAAGTGTGCATCAACTTTATATACAACCAATTAGACGGGTCCTGTTTCAGAGTTAAGAAATGACCCACTCTAATGCTTCTCTAGAACAATCACTAGCACGTTTTCACACAGCCACCTTCATATACGAAAATAACAGAAATAATGGCAACTGTCTTAACAGTCTTAACCCTCCTGGGGCTACGTATATTTCCTTATAATTCGGAAAACCCTGAGAACATCCGTTGAGCCAATCTGTAATTTATTTCGTGCCACGACCTTGCCTTCGTTCATGGGTTTGGCCATATTGTAATAGGAACAAGGCGGAGGACAGTGTCTCTAAGGTGAACAGTGTTTTAATGTATGTTACTTGAACTTTTGTTTGCAATACAGCGGCTGGCAGGGCCAGAAAATAGGCATCCTAGAAACTACCGAGCAATTACTCACGACTTACGAGTCTCCGCACGGAAGTTTGTTTCCTCTACAGACCGCACAATCAAGAAAAACTCACTGCCTTCAGACAAATGATTCCGGCCGCCATAAAGTTTACGCTGCTGCAAATAGATGACTGGATTTAATAGATGGGAGAGGTTTGTGTTTGTGGATGGGGTGAGTGAAAATGAATGCGCATACAGAAGCGCAGTCACCTCCCGACGTTGACCGTAAACACACGATGAAAGAAGAATACGCAGTAATGCGTAATCTTCCTTATTATTACATTTCGTTGACTATTAATTTTATCCAATCCAAATCAAACACTGACCTCAGAAAATGTTGAGACATTTTTCCCAAACACGAGAGACTATCGCTCAGCCAATTGTCTACAGTGCATGAAGGCTAACCGTTTCCTTGGTGGATATGAAACACTTCATTAATTCAGATAAATACCCTTGAGCACAAGAGTATCCTGTTGGATGCATTTTGCTTTATCCTATATTATTTAGGAACTGGATTTCCTAAATTTTAACACGATTTTTGTTCAGATTTCATTACATAAGCATCCAACTGGATCAACTAAGACTCTTGCATAGTTTTTCGTTAATTGGTGGAAACGGTCACGTTACACTGAAACGGACGTGTTTTGCTCTACTGTACATTGTCTTGCGTTTCGGGACGAGAATGGCTCAAGATTTTATTCAGAGTATAATTGCTTTAAAATCGTGAGGTAAATATTTCAATATTCCTCATATTTCAATATATTTCATTGCTCCTACTGCAGCTAGGTGCAAGATAAGGGGCCTAGACATGAATGCAATTGTCATGCCTTAGTGAAAAAAATCGATTAACGATATCATTCGAAAAAAAATTAGATTAGCATTCAACAATTCGAATGAATAACTATAACAGAACATATTATAAACTAAAATAACAACATCAACGTAAAGAATTTAATGTGGTCTTCCACTAGATCTCATTGGGTCCACTTTTACTTGTGTGGGCTCCTGTATCGTATGTGAGCTATGCCTGACCTGGCTAATGGTGTTGGACCAGACGGGGAACACGAGAGCAGTGTCAAAGAGGCAGAAGAAGGTGATAAGGACCACTCGGCCTGCAGTGGTGGAGAAACAAGTAACACCAATTCCAGCAAAAATGAAAGCTCAGCGAGTAATTTTTGCTCCGATCACTCTCAAGGATGAGAGAAGTGTTGATGTGGTTGTGAGCACTGTAATGTGGTTTGTCGCAAACCGAGTTACTCAAGACAGGGAAATGACCATCAAAAAACCCTTGATCGACGTCTGCAAAGCGGGTGAGCTGGAAACAGCGTTGAAGAACCTGCAAGAAATTTCGAAATATACACTGGCTGCCTGCAATCCGGATGTTGTTGCTACAATCGAGGGCAACCCAAGGACAGTCAAAACCATTATGGACAAAATTTATGAGGGTATGCAAACCTGCGAACTCTCTAAACTGCCTACTTTTCTACCGGGATCCGAAGGATCCCAGAAGGCGATGTGAGGAAATTAAACAGCAAGAAGGAGTCCAACAGCCCCACAATTGAAAAACGCATGCACAAGGTCGAGGGACTTCATGAACAGGCATTACGCAGGATAGGAGAAGAAAATTAGGCAGACAAGAGGAGCATACTGAAACATCAGCAAAAGGCACTGCAAGAAGATATCTTGCCATTGAGAGAAGATTTAAAAATCGTCAAGGAATCCATTACTCGACTTGAAACAGTAGCGTCCATTGTCTACATGAGTGCAATTATATCAAAGCAACTCTTGCCTCGACCAATGCCAGTATCGGGAAACTCCAGACAAGGAACTCTGCATCACGCAATCTGTCACCCCACCACCTCCCACTCAATCTGCCACCCCACCACCTCACACTTAACCTGCCACCCCAATACCTCCCATATCTGAGCCTCATATGTTGTAACCATTATATGTTGTAACTATTTTTGTACCATCGAGTGCCTCAATATAGATCATTATTATTATTATTATTTTTTTTATTATATCACCCAACCCGCGAAGCCAACACAGCCTCTCGCCACTGGAACTCACGTCCCCCATCCTCTAAAGCCAACGACTCAGCGATTCGATGCGGCCTTTGACTGCTTGGGGTAGATACGGAGCTGCACAAGAGAACCCACGAAACAAAGGAGTCTCACTCAACTAAGGCAGCTGATAAGCATGGGACGGAGGTCAAATCACCTGCTCCATGCAAACAAGACTTAACCGGGGTGTCTGGTGCTAATTGCATAGGCAACGGAAATGACTTGGAAAGCCGGAAATATGAGAGAGTTGACCGTAAAAGAAAATGAATTAAACACCTCGTCGGGACAAGTCGAATGACATCAGAAGGCATCTTCCCCTTACAACGAAGCCGCATATATACGTGTTCATCATTAGGGAGATGACTCGTGATCAGATTATGAAAGTGATAAAGAGACTAATCGGAAAAGCTCAATCGTCTCGGCAAGTTTAGTCCTTTCAGTGTCAGTGCAAGCTACCTGGAAGTTAAGTGCCTCAAATCACCGGATATGTGGCCTGCAGGCG
This sequence comes from Gammarus roeselii, assembly GCA_016164225.1. Taxonomy (NCBI): domain Eukaryota; kingdom Metazoa; phylum Arthropoda; class Malacostraca; order Amphipoda; family Gammaridae; genus Gammarus; species Gammarus roeselii. Next base: position 4,439 of record SDVV010030901.1, read on the forward strand.
CTCGCGTCCGGAAGTTCTACGAGAGCAACAAAAGCTTGGAGCCCTCCAAATGAAATCAGGAAAACGATTTTCTTTAAACCAAATGTAAACTTCTCAAGGAAATTTCCGTTTGGTCACCTTCACCTGTAATGGGTTTAACAGTGCAGAAAGCGTTGTGAAACAGCTGTGTACAAATAGTGATATATGTGCATTGCAGGAGACGTGGCTGCTCAAGCACGTGCTCCTGATTAGACTATCCAGAGATGGCAACGTCCATTCCTTCTCAATAACTTCAATCAATTCAGAGGAGAAGATACTTAGAGGACGCCCATTTGGCGGACTAACCTTTTTGTGATCTGATAGAGTGAGTCCATTTGTAAAAATTGAGCAGTACAATGATGATAGGATACTTGAGTTATCTCTGAATGTAGAGAGGATGTCTATTCTATTTGTAAATGTGTATTTGCCTTATGCAGCTCAACATAATATGGAATTAGTTATTTTGTATAATGGGAAGTTAGAGGCAGTATTTTGCGGATCAAGAAATGATCATGTTTGTGTATTGGGAGATTTTAATTACCACCCAGGTAGCCGCACATGTAATAAGTGGCAGATACTTCTGGCAGATAATGAACTAGAATTTGTAGATGTGTCACTGTTACCCCGGGATACACACACTCATGTTAATCACAGCGGGAAAGCAGTAAAATGGTTAAATCACTTAGCCCTTAACCTATCAAAAGCCATCAATATTACTCAAGTGTTTGTAGGGGACTACACGCCTCTATCTGATCCCTTGCAGCTCCCTGCAGAGCTCTCATTACAAACATTCCCTGTAATGGTTAATGGGTAAGCAGCCACATAGTCCATTAACCAGCCATTCAATAAGAAAGATAAGACCAATATATTCTGTTCAGTACTTATCAGTCAGCTCGGGAACTTGCCATTAGAGGTGCTACGGATTCATGCAGCAGCTGACGAGACAAGTTAGATGAACTCTACGAGTGTATATGTGGGGCGGCTCAGATGGCTGGCAGAGCAGCATATGGAGAGCGAACAAAAGGGAAAAGCACAGGCACCAGGGTGAAACAGGCATGTGGCTGACTTACATGCATGAGGCAAGCATAGCTGCCAACCCCGAGCAGGCTTATTAAACAATGAAGAGAATAGGTCGAATAACGCCTACAAATACGCACTGCGCTAATGTAAAAAAACCGTGGATGATTAACAGGCAGCTAGTATGTCAGAAAAAAGGGTTAGTGGGCGAATGATTGAGTTCTGGAAGGGAATTAAAAATCTAAAACCGAAGGATAGCTCTGTTTTCCAATCTGTTAATAGCATAACAGGGGAGAGAAATATTGCTGATATGTGGCGCGACCATTTTCACGGTATAATGAACAGTGTCAACAACGGGACTGACTCTTTTTTTGGTAATGAAGCCCTCAATCGTGATAGCGATGATGATGATGATGTTTAAATGTGCGAACTTAGGACCGCTGTCTAGAAATTAATAAATGGCAAAGCTGTGGGAAATGATGGAAGTATGGAAGTATTCAAGTATGGTCCTGTTCAACTACTTCATGTCATTTCTTTTCTTCTCACTGACAGCCTTAAACTTAATTACCTTCCTAAGTTACTAATGGATGTTGTTGTAAAACCTGTTCTAAAATCGAAGACAAAATATGCAACCGATAAAGGTAACTGCAGAACAATATCAATTGCTACTGCTTCATCAAAGCTACTAGAAATAGTCATCCAAAACTGGCTTGGCGACTGTTTGAAAACAACACCATACCAATTTGGGTTCAAGCCTTTGCATGGGACGGAAATGGCTATCTTCACATTAAAGCAGACGATTAATTTCTTTGTCAGTGAAGGGTCACCTATGTATCTCTGTTTTTTGGATGTTAAAAAAACATTCGATCGTGTCAATCAGCAGGAATGTGTAATACGATGGGGAAGCACATTGTCAAATACGTTCCGAACAAGTAATAGTATTAGGCCAGGAGGCCTACTATCGCCTCTCCTTTTCAATGTGTATGTAGACAGCTTACATGACCGACTATCTCTTAGCCGTGTTGGGTGTCACATTGACGGATGCTGTGTTAACGCGATTAGCTATGCAGACGACATGGTTCTTCTGGCCCCACATGCCGATGCTATTCAGACGATGCTAAATTTATGCGAGACAGAGGCCGCGAAACTAGGCATCGAGTACAATACCAGTAAATCATTGTGTAGGCTAGTGAAACCACTCAAACAGAGGTTCCAGTACAAAACGGACCGGGACTTAGCGGGACCCCGCTGGAGTATGTGGACAGTTTCCCTTACTTGGGGCTTTTAATAATAAATAATTGATGTGATAATGACGATATCACTAAACAACACCCTTAGTTAAATGCGGTTGGCAACCAACTAATAAGAAAATTCAACTTTTGCACAGCAAATGTTAAACTGCAGCTTTCTAAAATGTACTGTTATCCTATATACTGTAACTCATCGTGGTGTAAATTTACCAGGGGTATTATGATCAAACTGCGATTGGCATACAATGACATAATCAGAAAGACTGGTGAGTGGAACAAGAAGAACGAGCGCTAGCCTAGTATTTGCAAAATATGACGTTGATTGCCTGAAAGAACGAGCAAAAAAAAGTGCATACAGCCTCCAGGAACGGATTGAAAGCTCGAATAATCCCTTCCTGGAGGCAGTATGTAACAGTGAGGGATACGGACTTAATGAAAGAGGAGACAGAATACTGCATGTGCAGGAAGATCCCGATATTCATAAGAATAATGTTTGACTATTAGCCATTACATGCGGGTAGCTCTCAGGTTGAGATGCGCCCCCGAGGATGTTCGATGATAGGTGGCTCTATACTAAACCTCTCCAACATAGTTTTTTGCATACATACTCATGTGGGAAAAGAACATAAAGGGTATTTTACGCACTCTCGTCCCACACTTAATCTGTAAATCGTTGTCGTGTATTTCAATCTTTATCTATCTCCACGAGCGCATTTTATTTTGGCGATATTTTTTTTTTTATGTAATGGTAAAAAAAAAATCTGTTGAACTTATTTCTGTTGTAACCATCATTGTACCAACGAGTACCTCAATAAAGATAATATTAATAATAATAATTATTATTATTCCGTTCGGAAAAATTTTTCTGAGGAAGTGCATTTAATTTTCTTCACCTGGTCGAGTGTGTACATATTTGATGCAGTCATCTCCGTCGCTCGATTTCTCAGCTCCCTTAATTACCATCCTGATGAGACTCTCTGTCATATGACCCTCCAAGACAATGTGACAAAATTAACCAGTCTCCCTGCTCCTTGAACTCGTTATCTTTCATAATTAGCTGAGACAACATGAAGTCACCCATTGCTCTGTTTTTGTAGCGTGTTTGTTGAAGTTTTTGTTTAATTACATGAAAATTAGTTTTTCGGATTACGTGTTTACCACAAGAGAAAGAATGGTGTCGAAAATCGAAAATGGACAACCGATATGCTGGGCAAGGGATCAGACAGAAAAATACTAGTCAGTACAAATTAACCTAGCTGCGTGGTTACCAACTGTTCATTCCTCAGGTACATTGGTTCAATCTACCTAAATTCCTTAATTTCGGTATCACGCAGAAAAAACATGCAATTTGTAACGCTTGAACGTTTCCGCAAAACTGATTCTTGATTATACTCGCAAGATGTAAGCCACACGATATGAAAGAAGTGTCTCCCTAATAGATGTTTCTTCCAAACAGCACATGAACATGCCTAATAATATAAATAACACTAATGGGAATTTGTCAGAACATAAGAGGGAATTTGGAAAATATAAGAAAATTTCTGAAAGATATAAGAAAAAGTTTACAAAATTCTAGACTTAGAAGTAAACGAGAAAAAAAAATCGATAAACACAAAATATTAAAGAAAATGGATGTCCTTGGCTTTAAATGTAAAAAAATTTGAGAAAAATAAAATTGTACGGAAATGCAAGAAAATAGGAGAAAGTGACTAAAAAATCATGTCAAGAAGAGAACATTAAAAGAAATTCGAGAAATTTCAGCTAGGTTATAGGATCAATATGTAAGACATGCAAGAGAAGGTAAGAAAATCGGAGAAAATTCAAGAATATGTAGTAAAACGCAAGCAGATGAAATAAAATGTAGGATAATGTAGAAAATGGTATGGAGCTAAGAAAATGTACGAAAATATAAGGAAACGCATGGAAGTGTAGAAAATAAGAGAACGGGATAGAAGTTGCTAGAAGCTGTCAAAAAATGTCAAAAGGTGCAATAAAATGTGGGAACTGTAACAAATAAACGAAAAACATGGTATAAAATGGACGACATTGAAGGAAAATGCATGGCAATGCAAGAATAATCAAGCAATGGTGGTAGGGAAAAAAAGGTAAGAAATTGTAGACAAATTGTAGAAATTTTAGGAAAGTTATAAGACAATAAATTGAGAAGACGTAGACAAATGTAAAAGACGTCATAAATTGTGACAAATGTTATAAATGCAAGAAAACTCTAGAAATGGAAGATTTGTTTTAAGGAAATACAAGAATATACAGAAATATGTTAGAAAGTCGAAGAAAAGAAAAACGAATCTAACAGACTGTAATAAAAAATAAGAAAAATAAATAATTAAATTGAAGGAAACACAAAAAAAAACTGACTTTGTAAAAAAATAGAGAATAATCTAAAAAAATGTATGAAATTGTAAATAAAAATTAGAAAATATCAGCGAATATAAATGTCAAAAATTCAAATATGCAGGACACTGGAAGGATATGTTAAAAAAGGCAAAAAAACAAATTAGAAATTGAATGAAAATTTATGAAAAAACATGAAAATGAAGGAATATTAAGGACAAATAGAGGACATGAAAGGAGTAAGAACATTTAAGTAGGTTTGATCGAAATGTAAGTAAATGTATGAAAACGCTATAAAATTAAATAAAATTTATGCAAATTCCATATATATACAGGAACGTTGGAGAATCTGAAAATGTCAGGAAGTGAAAGAGAATGTAAAAAAATCCATGAAAATATAAGGAAATGTTGGCTTTTAAACCAGGAGACAAATTAGAAAATCTATAAAAAATGTAAGGTAATGCAACAATATTCACGAAAATTCTTGGAAATGCAAGAAATTGCAAGAAAATGTAATACAACATAAGAAAATGTATGAATACGTCATGAATTGAACGAAAATTTACTAAAATGTTAGAAATGGCAGAACATGTGAAACACCGTGGGAAATATTTAAGAAGTGGAAAGTCCGACAAAAGAAAGTGGGAGAAGAAGTCAGTAATTGAAAAAACCTGTTATAAATGTTAGGAAAATGGTAGAGGTATCGGGAAAGGTAAGGAAGTGTTAGAATATGTAGTGGTAAAAGTGTAGGGGAATGTAAGAGACTGTATGAAACTGTAAGACAATAAATGAAACTAAGAAAATTGGCCAAAATGTAAGAAAACATTAGGAAGATAACGGAACATACTGATACAAATGAAAATGTAACCGAATTCAGGACTAGAAATGAAAAATTCAAGACATCACAACACGTGAAAAAGAGATCAAAAACGCTGGAGAGCAGGAGAAAGTGTAAGAAAATGAAAGAAATCGTGTGTAATAATGAAGAAAATGCAAAAAAATAGACAAATAAAGAACATGAGAGGGAAAAGGAAAACAGAAAATCAAACGGGTTAGTTAAAAATTCAAGAAAACGTAATAATAACAAATGAAATGTAAGAAAAATGTGAAAAAGCAAGAAATGTCGCAACATAACCGCAAATGGGAGATAATACATTAAATCTCAATAATAAAAGATAATGTCAGTAGCAGTTGAAACGGAAAAATAATTTAGGAAAATGAATTTAACTGAAAGAGAGTAAGACAATGTACTAAAACAAATTAAAATGCATGTAACTGCCTGAGCTTTCAGGTAAATGCAATGTAATATGAGAAAATGTTAGTATAGACAGAGTCATGTATGTATGTACAAACCGACAGCCGTTTCCCCCTAATTAGGAGGGTGGCTAAGTTAGGCTGACACAGAGGGGGAGGTGCCCAATCTCTCCGCCACAGGACTGCCGTGTCCATGCCGAGGCTCGAACTCGCGGGATGCAGCACCAAAGGCTGACACTGTAGTCGGATACACTTCTCTCTGTTAGGAAAAGTAAAAAAAAAATGAAAATATATGTTAAATGTCAGAAAAAAATGGGGGGCATGTGGTAGAAATCGCAACGGAATGCAAAAAAAATCTAGAAAATGAGGATAAGTAGTCGAAAATGTCAGAAAACAAAAGAAGATGTGGTGAAGCATATGTAAATTTTAAAAGTTGTATGAATAAATAATGATATGAGACATCTGTAATCAAATTTATAAGAATGTAAGAGAAATAAGTAAAATTTCGAATATGAATGGAAGTTGAAGAAAATGTGACAAATGTAGTAATATATAAAGAAATGCAAGAAAATATTGGCCAATGTAGGTAGTAAAGAATTTCAAGGAAATTAAAATAATATTGGAAATTTAAAGCAATGCTAAAAAGGCCAGAATATGTTAGAAATGAAAGAAAATGTAATGAAATGCAAGAATTTAGGGGAATACGTGGGTTAATAAAACAAAATTTTATAAATATGTTTAATAAAAGGAGATGTAATGAAATTGAAGGAAATGTAGGACAAGAAAAAAACAGAAAGTTCAAGTGAACACAAAAAAGTAAGAATAAGGAGGATACTGGATGGAAATGCAAGAAAGTAGTGGCAAAAGTAGGGAAATGAAATAAGAATGTATGATAAAATGAGAAAAAAATATTAAAACTGTAAGTTTATGTTTGAATAATAAAGTTCATTGAAGGAAGTGCATGATAATGAATAGCGGCAATTGAATAATATTGCAAGAAAATAGATAAAACGTAATGAAATGAAAGAAATGAAAGTATACGACAGAAACTGCAAGGAGAAGTAGGAATATGAAATAAATTAGGGTGCATATGGAAAATGCACAGAAATGCAAGAAAATAAGAGAAAATATTAGAAAATCCTAGACAATGTGAGGAAACGTAACCCGATGAAAGTAAATGCAAGTCTATGTTAAGAAATGTTTGAAACTAGAAGAGCCCAACAGAAATTTTTAAAGATAGGAGAAAAAGCAAGTAAGTAAAAGATAATTCAAGAAGAAGCAAGAAA
>SDVV010030903.1:0-11615 GCA_016164225.1 Gammarus roeselii
TATACATATATACATATACATATATACATATACATATATACATATACATATATACATATACACATATACACATATACACATATACACATATATATACATATATACATATACACATATACACATATACACATATATACATATACACATATACACATATACACACATACACACATACACACATACACACATACACACATACACATATACACATATACACATATACATATATACATATATACATACACACATACACACATACACACATACACATATACACATATACACATATACACATAAACACAAACACATATACACATATACATATATACACATATACATATACATATACATCCCCCCATATCCCCCCATTTCCCCATCCACCCATTCACCCATCCATCCACCCATCCATCCATCCATCCATCCATCCATCCACCCATCCATCCATCCATCCATCCATCCATCCATTCATCCATCCATCCATCCATTCATCCATCCATCCATCCAACAATGTCAGCCTCTCTGTCATCCTCGACATCCAACAATCCATCAAAATACTCGGCCCACCTTTTCTGAACACCACTACTTTCTGTCAACAACTAGCCCTTTTTATCTCTCACCGCCTCCTTTCCGATCTCTCCCTTTCTCACCCTCTCAACCTCTTTCCAAAACATCTTTTTGTTCTCCTGAAAATTCTGGCACAAGCGTATGCCCCACCTGGCTTCAGCGTCCCTTTTGGTTCTCCTCACCACTCGCTTCACCTCCTTATATATAGTTGTCAAAGGCCACCACTGACCTCGCCAGAAATCACACCTCACAAGCTCTTTTCTGCGCCATCTACAGTTTGACCTTCTCGTTCCATCATTCGCAGCCCTTCCGTCTACACCCGCCCACACCACACATTTCTCGAACATCTCAACAAGGCATCTCTGAACGTCTCCCATTCTTCCTCCACATCTTGCAGGTCCTGCCCTCTTACGTCGTCATATTCCTCCAACAACGCCCGGTGGAACTCCTCCGCTCTGCTTTTCTCATTAGCTCACTCACTTTCACTACCTCTCTTCCTCCTCCCACTCTTTTAATCCCGTTCTACCTATGCTTCACTCTTAATCTTCCTTCCACCAGCAGATGGTCAGACACTCCTCAGCCCTCTCCTTTCAACACCCACCTATCCATCAGCCTCCCCACTACTCTCCTCAATATCAGCACAAAATCCATCAGCGCTCTCTCCACCACTGCACCATTGGCTTCCTTACCCATGTGTACCTGTGAATATCTTATTTCTTGAACAGGTTTTTTTTTACGAGTAGCTCCTGCTCCATGCATAATCCTATTAGGTTTTCTCCACTGTCATTCCTACCAGGAATGTCATACCTCCCTATCACATTATCCACTAATGCATCTCCCACTCTCGCATTAAGGTGGCCCAGTACAACCACATTGAATTGACTTCCAAAACTTGCAATACACTTGCTCAGATCAGTCCAAAAATGCTTGTTCTCCTCCTCACACCTCGCGTTTCCAGGGCCGTAAGCACTCACAAATAGCCATTTTTAAACGCCAAACTTTACTTTCACCCACATCGATCTTGAGGACACTGCTTACCACCCAGTAATGTTACTAGCCAGTCAATAACTTAATAACAACACCACACCTTCTAGTGCCCAACCTTTATCCACGCCTGACTTTCTTCCACTTACCACTCCAACTCACACTCGCCCTTACTCTTCAACTTAGTCTCACTCAGCGCCAACACATCCAGCTTCCTCCTCACAAACATCTCAACCAATCTCTTCTCTTTTTGTTCCATTCATACTACAACCAGGCACATTCAGCAACCCTAACAACGGAGTTTGGAGAGGCGCGAGCCTCTCCTCCTCCAGCTCGTCTTGCCGTTTCTTGTGGAAATTTTTTACAGAGGAGGGGATTCCTAGCCCCCTCGCCCCGCCCCTTATTAGTCGCCTCTTACAACACGCAGGGGTTGCTGTTAGCACTGTTCTAAGCCCCAACTACAGGGCTCCCCTTTAAGTTGCCTCCTCTGACACGCATGGGTTAGGGTAGCAGTATTCTAACACCTCTGTTACAGGGGTGCTAACAGATATTTATGGTTAACATGTTCCAACATATAGCTATTATTGACTAGAACAAAGTAAAACAATTACCTTTCTAGTGGCATGGTTGAGCATCTCTTGCCAAGCAGGGTCAAACTGTCTTTGGCTTTGATGATTGGGATTGGAGAAACGTTCTTCAGCCAGGGAAATGGTAGAACGGGCAGCCTGGTGAACAGCTGCAATGAGTAACCATTGATAAGAAACAAACAGAAAAATGTAGAAATTCAAAGAAATAACTTTACAAATAATTGGAGGTTAGTTTCATATAATTGTTGCTTTCATATTCCACTAGTATAAACCATACTATATGAATAAAGCTACTTCTTACCATTGGCTCTATGGTATTGAACAGCAGTTCTTTGACAGTCAAGATGCAGTTTCTTGGCATGCAGCATAGCCTCAAAGTAAGGACGAGCCTTTTCTACAGCACTGCCTAGTTTTCTTCCCAGAGCCTGTAAATTGCTGCTACATTCGCTAAGGTCATGTCGAAAGCTGTTGTTGGCATCCTGAAAAGATAGGTGCAATAAATAATAGCTTAATTAGGCTATTGGACCAATTAGCCTACTATCATTACACAAGAACTTGACTCTAGCCCCAACAAAAAAAATGATTTCGGCGGTTGCAAGTGCATTCAAACTCAGTTGTTTGCTTCAGCAACATTAACATCAATTATTTTGACAAAGCTGTTAGCTGCTAATTTCAGTCAAACTCAAAAGTTCTATTTACTACTGAACCTCACAGCCCATTAGTTGATAATAAACAAACATGTCTATCAATATTTTGGCATGGTTTATTAATGTGTAGCTACAGACAGAAACATGGTATTGATAGAAAAATGAAGTGCATCTAGCTACATATCATGGTTTTGGAATAGCATGATTTTTACTTCTCACATCAAGTAGGTAGTGATAGCAACCTTTGCTTCTCAATCATGTTTGAGAAGCAGCTAGCTAGCCTCAATCTGGACAAAGCTACAACATGTAGCTAAATAATTTATATCATAGACAACTCAGGTCAACAAAATGTCAATAGGAGGTAATCAAGTAGTCATCCCAGAGTTGAGTTCACAAAGTGGTTCAGATATAAAACATTTCACTGGATAAATAGTTACACATATTTTCTCAATAAAATGCCAAGTATGAGTAAATAGAACATCTTTTGTTAGGATTGTTTAGATAACCAGTAGCTAGGTAGGTAATAACATTGTGTAGTAGCTATTTGAAAATTATCATGATCGCAACAACAAACACTAATGAAATATGGTAACAGGGTTGAGGCGTGTGTTGCTTTTTACTCTGAAAAGGGTAATCAAAGTGTTGAAGAAAAAAGCTAATTACAACACCTACTTCAAGAGCAGATTCAAGCTTGTTGATTTCATCGGTAGCTCTGTTGAGGCGGTCCAGTTCCACCTGAAAAATAGGAACGTCAACTGATTATCTAGAGTAGGTAGCTAAGTAAGGTGATGTTATCATCATGTATGATATGCAGACATTTTCAAGAAGGTATTAGGTAGACTAAGCTAGCACTTAGCTGGTTGGAGAATATGAAGATGTAGAATTTGTAATCAACTAGCTACACTATAGATATTGGTAGCCTGAAGTATTTTTTAAAGATCTAATAATTTTTCCTTTTCAATATTAGCATGGGACAGCAGCACTCTTGCTACTGATATCACGAAGCAGTGATGTGGAATTTTCTATCAACAGCTTGAGATGAGAAGTCAGACACAAGAGAAGTACCAGTAGTTTGCATGTATGAGCACTGCAGGGGCCTTGCAGAATTCAGTAATAAAGAAAGTTTGAGCAAGACATCAACTCTGTTGGACTAGAGCATTGCAGACTTGTGGTGGTTACATAGGGTCCTGTTACTCACTTTGGCAGCCTTATGACTGCCCAACACACTAGCAAGGCCAGAAAGCAGACCAGAATAGGAGGTACAAGTGCCCCAGTGCACCCTATAAGCTTTTGATGCCAGCTTGTAATAGACATCAAGAGGAGATTCTTAGGATCTCTTACCTTTGATCTCTTACCTTTGCAGCCCCCTCCAGCAGGTCCACATCAAGTGGGGAGCAGCAGAGCCGGGGGAGGCCAGCACAATATATGAATATATGAATATATATAGTTATATATATAAATAAATATATATAGCTATATATATAAATAAATATATATAGCTAGCGTCGACCGGGGTGACTCCCCACAGTCCGAAACGCGGGGTAACTGCTCGCACCCCCCTTTTGGGCACCAAGACGTCCGAAATGTCACCATTTGACTACGGGGCTTGAAAGAGCAGGTCTTTCTTTGTATCAGCTACTTATAGAAATTTGATACGTGCACAGAATTTATGAAAAATCGCCAAAGTGAAGATGTGTTTTTCAGGTCCCCGAAAATTTTGGTTTGGAAAATTTGATGTTCCGCAAACTTTGATGCTGTGGCTAGAGTTTCCATTGGATTAGGGCCAAATTTGTTGGAGATACTCGGAATATGGAGTAGTTTGTTGCGTAAGAAGGATTTTGGGAAAAGATATAAACTTTTGTAGATATGTACAAATATACAACTGCGGGGAGTCACCCCAGGTGAAAAAAAAAATTGGGGGTGACTCCCCGCACCTATTTTGTTATTAAATATTTTCATTTTTCTTCAATGAAAAGTAATCAAGTGCAATTCTACATACATATGATGACATTTGGAAGTAAATGACCCACAATAATGACACCACAGCTAATTTCAATATGCGTAACTAATTTTATAATGACCTGATTTTTTCAACACATGGTGACATGTCTAGGCCTCAGTGTTAACTTATGTTTAATGCTCAGGAACAAAATTTTTTCATCACATTTTTATACTGAGATAACAATCCTTTAACTAGCATGACTTGTATTCATGTTGATGCAATAAGTTTGCTATAGAATTGACAAAATACATTTTTTACATGTTTTATCGTAATATTAAAAAAATTGTTTTTTCGTAATATTTGCTCATTTCCTGATACTTTAGGGTCATAATTAGTTTAGGATGTAGAGAAATGACTTCCAGTGAAGTTAGATTGCAATTATTGAAGAAATACTTTGTTTCCCACGGCGAAATCGGGAAAAAAATCCTTCGACAGTCTGGTATGACAGCAGCAAAAGACAAGCATCAGAAACACCTGTCACAGACGTAATATTTGACGTTAAATTTTATTTTAAGAAACTGATGTACACTAATATAGGCATGCTCCATCTATTGGTACTCTCAAACTTTCAATTTGAGTTTCAATTATTGATATATGGGGGTTGCGGGGAGTCACCCAGTTTGGTGCGGGGAGTCACCCCCAATTTGGGGTCGTAGCTTGCCGCACTGTTTTTTGTAACAAATTTTTTTTTGGTTATAGATAGAATGTTGAAACTTATGGTGCTCCATAGTCATAGAAGTAGCTATACACACCGTAAATACAAAGTTTCTCGGCCGCGTACTTTTTGCGTTATTTCAAAGTATGCGCAAAATGCGAGGAGTCACCCCGGTCGACGCTATATAGCTACATATACATATATATATAGATATATATATATACAAAGACATATTGAGTCAAGGAGAATATTTAATTCCCCAAATTACCACCCCATTGCACTGACCTGCTACAGCCCTTGGTTATTTCCTGCTTTGCAATTTTGAAGTCACTATACAATGTGGAATTTGCACAATTTGTACAGACGGCTGGTGCAAGCTAGGCACTCTGCAAGTATGCATTTGTAAATATGGTGTTGGGAGTGTGGAGATGTGACTTGTCTGCAGATAATGTGAAAGTTGGTTTCAGGGCAACCGGCATAGTGCCCCTTGATAAAGCAAAATATAATGTGGCTAGGCTAGATAAATAAAATTGAAGACTTGCAAGCAATGGTTCAACAATGCCAAGCTAGTAGATGAATCAAGTAATACGATTCTGCAGGAGAAGTCCCTTGAGAACATGGATCTTGGTGGCGATGAGCTGTAACTTGACAAGAACTAACAGCTGCCTCTTCAGCAACTGCCGATGCCTTTACCGCAGTAACTTTTGACAACATCTGTGCAGCAACCTCCAACTCTGTCTCCTACATAACTGCTGTATGATCAGTTGCCTGAAGCACAAATTTCCAGTTTTTTCCGCTCCATTGTTTTGCCGGTCTTTGCAGTCTGGCGTGCTGTGGCATTTGCGCCTCCTGTCATGCCCTGCACTCTGGCCTTGCTGGTGTGTGGGGTGGTCTTGAGGCAACCAAGGTGAGAAACCAACAACACACCCGTGAGGGGTGGTACACCACTGCCCTTTATGTTGCCACCAAGTTAGAGCAATTGAACTGCAGGCAGTAACCCACGTACCACAAGCCAATCATCTTTGGTAGATGCCTGCTGTAATCTCTTGCAAACCTGCACCATAGGGGAGCTCATTGCAGAGTTAGATAGCCAAGCTCCAAAAGGAGCACAATAGGTCACGGTGTTGACAGCAAGTAAATCGGAAAAGCATTCAATCAAGGAAGTTCTCTATGCATGATCAAATCATCACTAACAAGGAATGTTTAAAGGAAATTAAAGAATAGGAGAAAAATGCCAAAGCCCTGCAAAAGAATTTACTAAATATGAAGGAACAGAATAAAAAGACACCAAAACCAACCACCAAAAGAAGAAAGATTGATGATTCTGATGATGACTCGACCAGTTCAGTGTCAAGCGTGGATACTTATGAACAACTTCTCTAGCAACATCAGTATTTCTGAGCTGGTAAGGCCAGCAACACCACCCAACAACTGCAATGAAATATATACAACCAGAAGAAGATAAACATGCCACACCAAGAGTGAAGGAGAGCAACTATGACTAAGTAAAGCTCAGCAAAGCAGCTGTTAATAAATATGTAGCGGTGTTATACACGGAGCCAAAGCTGTCTTACTACTGCAGGAAAACGATAAAGACATTTGCTCCAGATGAACATGCAGACATAGATAGCATGGAAGTAAACTTCCTCAAGCAAAAGAACATAGGTAGTGATCCCGATCAGTGGACCTGGCAAGATAAGAAGGCAAAGGAGGTTGAGATTGGGGAGGCTAGGTACATTTTGTATGGACCTGTTATCCCAGATATCAAGAACAGCTTTTTCATATTCCCAGATTCTGCAGCTTCACTTTGACTGAAATTCTTTTGTGGAATTTGAAAATCACCATCAACTGTCAAATGGCTGAGAACATCACTCACTAACTGACAAATAACAAATGACTGACTAAGACTTCTGACAGACTTCTTCATGAAGAATCTTGCTAGAAAATGTTTCAATCAACTTAAAAAATGATGATAATAGGTTTTGGTGTTTCTAAAAGCAGCTGTGGTTATTGGTGCATTCAAGAGCCTGTATAAGCAGCCGTGATTGTTGCTGCATTTTTAAAGGTGAGATGATATAGCTGTATTTAGTTAGCAGTAATTAGGTAAGAAGGGTAGGAAATGAATGGAAGAGGGATGAAAATAAATGCTATGGGGAAAGAAATTAACGTTCATTGCTTGCCCCATGGGGTTCATCTCTTACCCCGTTGGGGTGTAATGTGAAACTTGTTTGTTTGGGGAGTAACTATATGATAAAAAACAATTATAAAAAACTGATTATGGCACTAGAAGCACAAATAAAATAGGTATGTTTTAGTATATATATATTTTGTTTTTGACAAACAAAAAATGTGACCAGAAATGGTTGTTACACTTTTCGTCCATTTCTTACCCCCATTTAACTAGATATGATGAACTAGTCGCTCAGATTATTTTCAAGATACTTTTGGAATAAAAATTTGTCTTTGAAGAGCTCTGCATAAAATTTCCTACGTTACAATGAAGCTCAATAGGTTACAAAATACTTTATGGAAATATTCTTTCTTATTACTACCTTTTGCAAGCCAGAAAATAATGACCAGATAACCAGACTCACAGGAAAACACATTGCACAGTCAATACAAATCATCAGATAGAAAAGTCTGGCAGTATATACTGCAGTAGTAAACAAAATGTTGATAAGTTCTCAACAAATGTCATGCCTCTGCATTATCTATTTTATCAACTCGTAAAATTTTAGAAGCTCATCATCAGCATTTAAAAGAGAAAAAGCATTCACAGACAAATGTATAAGATCAGATGATATGATGAAAAATCTTTGTTATTGGTGATGCCACTCACTCGTTCCAATCTGGAGCCTGTATCTGGAACCTGGTTCAGGTAGACAGTTACACACAAGTGAGCCAGAAAATCGAAATTACTCAATAGCCAATCTAGACTCAAACCAATCATGAACAGATGTAAGAAAAAAACTCACTTTTACTCTAGGATCAAGTTCCTCATCTTCATACTGGTCGGGAGTGCTACACAACCGCTCAGTTGCTGGAGAACGGTCCATATTGCTACCTATGCGTAATTGTATGGTTTGTCACAATGAGCTATGATAATTATTTATGTGATTCAGTTTTGGATGAGTTGGGAGTCTTCCTTACATACACAATTATAGAAATCCTGTTTTTCTACACTGCAGATCATCCATAGAAACAACACTACACGCACGAATCGTTATCACTTATACACTAGAAACCACAGGCGAACATTGTTATGTTGAGCAATTCATTCAGCTATCCGTACGTTGCGTGATGATAAGATTGCCCGCTCTCTCTTCAATCTTTGTTCTAATGAGACGATACTCCCTCTACTGTGGCGCCACCTACTGAAAAAAAGCTGTGAAAATATATCACTTTCCCAACGTTTGGGACGCTCGCTGCTGCATGCTGATCGGTAGTGCTAGGTGGCAATTTGGTTTGAGAATGATTGAAGTAAAAAAATTATATGAATTAAATTTAAAAAAAAAACACGTTGGGACAAATATTGGATTTTTTTTATTCATGAAATATCAGGTACACGTGAAATTATGTCTTGCTTGAATATATAATTGTGTAATATAAAAAGTTTCAGTCGATATATAGCTTAAATTATGTTTACCGCTTAGCTCAACCAGCAATTCCCGTACTCCCAGACTTGTAGGAATGCAACACCAAGTTGTGGACCTGAGAATTAGCTCTCCACGTTTCTTGAACATCTCGAACGCATCGCTACGTACTAAAGAAAACGTGGAAAATATACCAATTCGGTGAGGAGTTCGAGCACGTTGTTGTAACTGGGTAAACGAACGGAATCAAACCAACAAAGAATGGATCTATCCGTGATTTTTTTTAAATACTAATACAAATATTGATGGAAGTGTGGTACCGTTTTTCTGTCAACTACGTATTTCTCAGCGTTACTACAGCCATGCTCCTCAAACATTTCATCTCGAAAACATTCAACTTTCTTCTCTCCTCTACTCCCACCAACGACGTGGTTCGAATCAGAACAAGGATGGTGAAGAAGTTGGAGGACAGAGACGATTCGCGTGTTCTGAGATGTTTCGGGCACATGGAGAGGATGGATAAAGGGAGATTGGTAAGAAGGGTGATGAATGCGGAGGCGAGTGGTCGCAGGCCTAGAGGTAGACCGAAGTTTGGGTGGATGGATGGTGTGAAGCAGGCGTTAGGAAAGAGAGACATAATGTGGAAGTAGCGAGAGAGCGTGCAATAAACAGGCGTGAGTGGAGAATGGTTGTGAGTGGTTGATTTTGACGCGGCTCTGATGTGCTTTCACGCTCTTGGCATCCCGTTGTCGGGATGGTCATGGGTGGGGGAGGGGTCCGACTATTATGACGCAACGGGGGTATATCATTGAAAACTGTCGGGCCCTGCTGCTGACAACGGATCCTCGGACCGCACTCGTGACGCAGAGTGTGTGTTGTGGGGTTGTAGAGGTCCTTGATTGACCCTACATTATTTTAAATAACACTAAACGCAGTATACGTGCAGCACAAGCACTATATGTGATAAGATAAAAATCCTGTCCTTAAATGCTCTAGCATTCACTTAGTGCTACACATACAAAGGCTTCCCTGACAACCGACAACTCCAGATGCAAGGTGAGACAGTGAATCTAGGCCCAGTGAATCTATACAGGTCTACAAGACACCATGGTAATAATGCATAGAAGAGGGTTATGAAGGCACATTCCTCTGCCACATGGACATTGACTCCAGTGTACTAGGAAGCTTTGACCTAATCTACGTCTTATTCATTCCCAGGTCAATCATGCCAGCTATGGCGGATTTTTCTGCCAAATGACACCCCAAGCGTTACATATGTGTGATAAAATAGAAATCTTCTATTGAGTAGCACTCTACCTTGAGCCATGTCTATGTATTGTACATATATACTTACTATATAGGACCTATATAAATGAAAATATATATTTTTATGTAATATAGACATTATAAATTAATGCTCTTTCCTAGCTCATGCCTTAGGCTAACTAAGGTAATTAATACTGTAAATAATTTGGATATCAAGTCTGACTTTATTTTTATTGTGTCAGCTGAAATTTTATTCAGATTTCAAGAAGTTATCACATATTAGCTAATTCTAAATCACAGTGAGGCGTTACCACTTGACGGCAACGGCATTCTTTAATTTCATAGTTACCAGATTCAGCTACACCCTAGGTTATGATATTTCTTTAAACAATGTTTAGTACATGCACCCAATCTGTCTGCCTGTATGAGGCAGGCAGAATGGTATGTGGTTATCTTTCCTGCCGCACAGTTTTTCTTAGCCACTATATTCTGTGTGCAGCCTTTCACCCCCTGCTACTGAGGTCACCAGTCTTCAGGCAAGATTGAACTAAGGCTGGCCCAACTTTGAAGTCTTGAACCGGGACAGAATTTTCCCCAATTGGGTCCATTGACGACACCAAGATTTTATGCCGTCTATATCTTAACCTATATTTCTTCTTTCCCCTTCTATATTACCCTTGGATCACAACCCTGAGATAAGTAAAAGGGTTCAAAAATACCAAAAATTCATTACCAAAGCCTGTCATTGTCCTAACCTGTTATTATGCTTGTCATACCCCTTCCTTCTCATGTGGAAAGAAATAATTGGAGTCAGATAGGTTCTGTGCCCTGAAAGAGGAAGCACAAATCAGAATTTTATTGCTCACTTGAGCTCATCTATTATTAAATTTTTGAATAACCACTAATTAATTATATTTGCTTCTCATTCATTTACCAACTGGTGAACCACAAAACTGGTGACCTGCACCAATAACAGATCAAGGTCGACGGACAGGCATACTGGGTGTAGGTAGTGAACTGCATGAGGGAAATAACATAGACTCTAGAGGACTTCAGGTAGAAAAAGTCATAATTTAAATTTTCTTTTCAGCTTATCTTTGACACAAGTACTGATAAGTACGGTGATAAGTTAAATAATTAACTCTGCAATTATTTTTGTAATATAAATTTGTTTTTTCTTCTCTTTACTTCTGTAAACCACTTGTGTATGAAACTGGCGCACAGGAAATATGTAACATAACTCTGTTATGATAAATCCCAATACCAACTTAGTGTCAGCAGATTCAAAGCCACTGCGCAAGTGACCTGCTGGTGAAT
>SDVV010030904.1:0-11614 GCA_016164225.1 Gammarus roeselii
GAAGCCTTACCCACCACCTCTCTGACATGATGGTGGAATTTCAGTTTTACATCAACCACCACACCAAGGTCCCTGTGGGATTGAACAAACTTCAATGGGATCCCATTCAAGAAGTACTGAGCCAGCGGATTCTCATCAGTCCACTTGGCAAACCCACGAGCGAACCTCAACACCACACACTTCTCCGAGTTCAGCCTCAAGTTCCAAGACAAGGCAACCGCGCCAACTGTATCCAAATCCGACTGCAGACTCGACACACCAGCAACCGCAGACTCCTTCACCCTCTTGTACCGAAGGTACAGCTTGTGGTCGTCAGCAAATGCCTTAAAAGAACATAGCACTCCATTTGTAATGTGATTAATATAGATCAGAAATAGCACAGGGCCCAGCACAGAACCCTGCGGCAAGGTAAGAGACAGAGGTAAGAGACAGCTGCTGTATTAGTGGTTATGCAGCCTCATAGTTATATTAGATTAGGAAAGTAGTTTTCAACTGTCAAATAGCTCAGTAGATTTATGTCAATGCATTCTTGCTTAGCTGGAGGGATCATTTAGACAGCTGCATATAATATTATAGGTAGGTTAGTTAAATAGTGATATAGTATAGTAGAAGCTACACCTTATAGCATAGTGTTATTATTAGTAGGAAAGCAGGTGTGGTCTCAGTGCACATCTTGGTAGGGTAATGTAATGTTGCATAGTATTCAATGAGTAATAACAATCCACTATACAATCATAAAGTCTTGCATTTGTTCTGATAGGTTGGTATTGTGTAGAGTAGGTTAGACAATGCAAGTGCAAAATAATGCAAATGCAATGCAAATGCAAAACAATGCAAGTGCAAAATGCATTTGACAGGTTCTACAATTTTAGCTAGTTCTGCAGCTACAGAGGCAGAGACATGTAAGTGCAGGAAGTATGGCGCTTTGACGCAAGTTCCAATTTGAGTTATTGGCCTTGGAGACGGCAGGGGTGTATGGTGAGTCAACTGCGCAAATTGTAAAGGAGATTGGACGTAAATTGGTGTAGGCTACTGGAGATTCACAAGAATCACCATGGTTCCAGCAGCGGTTGGGTTTGGCCCTACAGAGAGGCAATGCATTCAGCATCCTATCAGCAGGTCTGGAGGGCGGAGAGAGGATTTAGTGGGTCGGAGGTCACTTCGTCTGGGTGATCACATCCAACCCCATACTTTGTCCTCTTCCTGAAAATAACGTTACTTTAATCTAAATGATTTTTATCCAACGGATTCAATTTATTACGTCTAATTTCATTAGCATTGTCGGTCAAATAAATAGCCTTGAAAATTAGAAGGAAAAAAAAGATGATCAAAAGACATATTACACTGCACAATCCAAATCCCATATCAACAGTAGCAAGAACATTCTAAATTACATAACTATTGCAACAAATAATGAGTCTTGCTCCTATTCTTCACTTTTTATTCATTCAACCTCAAGTTTGCCACGTTGAACACTGCATCAATGGATACACATTGATGTGCTGCTAGCTCAGCCTATGAAGTGCCAATATCAATGGAAAGACTTTATCCACCTAAACACTACATCAAGGTATGATCTAGTGTGGTCTAGACGTGTTCCTCTACAAAACCAATGACAAGAGCCAAACATAGAAGAGGTTTCCTACTTCTATCCAAAATAAAAACAAGGAAAATTACTCCTGGGATATCATCCTGTGGTCTGATGTAACAAGAAACAGCTAATAGGGTCAGAAGAGATCCAACAAGTGTAACAACAATCATGCAAAGCAAATAGAGAATGATGCAACATGCTCTCATGAAGCACTTTGGTGGCAGTGGCATGGTGTGGAGTTGAACAAGTGCTAGAGGTGACATAACTTTTTCATCATTTGGCAAGACAGCTTCATAGCTGAATTGGAAAATATTAGACTTCAATATTGCAAAACCTCAGGAAAATAGAAAGAGGGTTGATGTATCCACATGATAAGTTAACACAGTAAAAAAGAGAACAACCAACTTTATGAGATAAGAAGGTGAAGGCATTGTCTTGTTCCAGTTTATAACTAAACTTGAAACCAATAGAAAATCTCTGCCAAGTTTTGAAGAGGAAGGTTGAAGAAAGACTATTCCCATAATCAGGCAAGGTTAAAACAAATTATCCAGGAAGAAAAGAGATTACTTATGTCTCTACCACTTGTGCAGAAATAGTCATCTCAATAGCCTGAAGACTTGATATTGTCATTTAAACTAAAATAGTGCACAAATACTGAAAAATACAGTTTTGTGCAGCATTTAGTGTTGACCTGGGTGATTCACCCCGGTTGACATCCCCAGATGACTCCCGCACCATCCTTTTGTGCACCAAAACGTCGGAAAGGTCACAGTTTGACTATGGGACTTGAAAGAGCAGGTTATAGTATGTATCAGCTACTTGTAAAAATTTGATACGTGCACAGAATCTATGGAAAATCATCAAAGTGAAGGTGTGTTTTTCAGGTCCCTGATAATTTTGATTAGGAAAAATCAATGTTCCACAAACTTTGATGCTGTGGCTAGAGTTTACAATGGATTGTAGCCAAATTTGGTGGTGATACTTGGAATATGTTTTAGTTTATTGCGTAGGAATGATTTTGAAAAAAACATGTACTTTGGTAGTTAAATACAAATATAGAACCACGGGGAATCCCCCCAGGTGAAAAAACGATGGGGGGTGATTCCTCGCTCATATTTTGTTAAAGATTTTATTTTTTCTTTATTGAAAAGTATGTAATTGAAAGTATTTCTTCACACATATGACATCTAGGAGTAAATGACCCAAAATAATGACACCACAGCAAATTTCAAAATGAGCAGCATTTTTTAATGATCCAAAGTTGATAACACAAGGTGACAAGTCTAGGCCTAGGAGTTATCTTCTGTTTGACACCCAGAAACAAACTTTTTAAATTATATTTTCATATTAGGATAACAATACCTTATCTAGCATGTGTTGTATTGATGTGGATGCAATTAGTTTGCTATAGAATTGATGAAATACCTTTTTCACTTGTATCATCATTTTATTAATATGATAGTCTTTTCATAATATTTGCTCATTTACCAACATTTTAGGGTCATAATTAGTTCAGGATGTGGAGAAATGATTTCCAGTCAAGTCAATTTGCAATTAGTGAAGAAAAACTTTGTTTCCTGAGGTTAAATTGGAAAAAAAATTCCTTGGACTGTCAAGAACAACTGCAGGAAAAGATGAGCATAAAAAAATACCTGTCAGACGTGATAATTGACTAAACATTTTATTTCAAGCAACTGATATATACTAGTATAGGCATGCTCTTTCTATTGGTACTCTCAAACTTCTAATATGCATTTCAATTATTAATATATAGGGGTGCCAATAATCATCCTGTTTGGTGTGGGGAATCACTCCCGATTAGGGGCCATAGCTTACCGCTCGGTTTTGATCAATAACTTTTTCTGGTTGATGAAAGAATGTTGAAACTAATGGTGCTTCATGGTTATAATAGTAGCTATAAAACACCGTAAATACACAGTTTTTAGACCAGACACTTCTTGAGTTATTTCAAAATATGCGGGGAGTCACCCAGTTGATGATACACACATTGGTAACCTGTAGCTTCAAAATTTATAGCTACATGCTTATTTTTCATCTAGAAGAGTTGGTTGAAATTGATAAAGATTCCATACATAACTTGTATGAAAGTGTTAGAGTTTTTAGGTAGAAACTTTTTTTTTCAGCACTTAAGAGTGAAATAGACATTTTTAAGAAGTATATTAGGGGTCTAACTTATGAGATTTTATAAGCTGAGGTAGGCTAGCTAGCATTCATTTTAATAACACATATATTATTAAATACCTTTTGGAAGTATCCCCGTTTTAGGCTCCTGTCCTTAACTTGTCTGAAGTAAACATAACCAAACATGTAGCCTTCTTCAGTCTGTGAAAGAAAATATTTATTCAGCTCAAAACCATTGCTATAGAGAATGTAATACATTAAATATTTAACATCACTGATGAATAACTACATGATGTAACTGTTATCATCACTGATGAATAACTACATGATGTAACTGCATATTGAGTTTGGAACAGCGTGTGGTTTGCAGGGACTGTAGACTGCTTGAGTCTATTGAGAGGAGGTATCTCACCTTGGTGGCCTCAAGACTGCTCAACAAGCCAGCACAGCCAGAGTGCAGAGCAAGACAGGAGGCACAAATGCCAGAGAACGCCAAAACTGCAAAAGTACAGCAAAACAATGGCGCTGAAAGATCTGGAAATTTTTTGCTTCAGGCAACTTATCACACAGCTATCTTGTTAGTCACAACATACCAAAAAAAAACATACACATGTACATACACATACACACCTGCAGCAAAAATACATATACACACATAAAAATGTGCATACATACATTACTACATACAAATTAGGCCTCATTGGGCTAGTCAAAATCTACAAAATCATCCTACAGCAGATCAGCAAGGGCTTGCTCATAGCGAGTGATATCTGTCAAATGCACTGTCAGCTGGCAAACCATTCCACACAGCAACACATCTCACATTGAAAGACCTACTGCCAGCATCAGAAGAGCAAGGCAGAAACACCAACTTCAGCAGATGACCCTTAGTACCAATTCTTGGAGCCAAAGTAAACATATTCAGCAAATCCTCTAATTTGCCATGCAAAATTTTCCAATATTTGATCAGGTCTGCCCTCAGAAGGCGACTGTTGACAGAAAACAAATCCAAGCTCTTCAATTGATTACCATAGTCCACATCAGAAAGCCCATCAATGTTTCTTGACCATGCCTTCTGAATAGACAGTACTCACAGTATCCAGTGTTCCAAACAAGATGCATACTCAATAAGTGGGCGCATATGTGCAACATAGAAGGGAACCATAAACTCTGGTGACCTACAGACAAATAATCTAAACAAGCAGTTGGCCAGCCCACCACCTTTGCAGCCATTACATGGATACGATGATGGAATCTGAGACTTGTGTCCACATTGACACCCAAGTCTTTATGTGTGGTGACAAACTTCAATGATCTCCTTCTCCAATTCTTCTTTGATCTTTTGTTTTGTGACTGCAGCTTGACTTTTCTTCAAGTTCTCCCTATTGTCATCCAAATAATATACATATTTTGCTCTTGCTCTGCTGCAGCATTTCATCATATCCTTATTTTTAATTAATTTAGATACATCACTGTTCTCATAAGACAATTCTCTCTTCACACCATCACAGATCATTCTTTGAACTACTATTGTCATCTCCAGCATATTTGTATCAATAGTCTCCTTGTTGAGGTTAAATCCTCTTTTGATTGTTGCTTGTCCATGTGAGAGTATAAATACCATCTTGCAAAGCTTCTACAATTCTCTGTACTCAGCCTTTTCTCCAATGATTTCCTGATACAGAACATCCTAACAATCTTCTGACTTGATGTCAATAGCTGCAAATTATTCTTTGAACTCCACTCTCACAAGGGCATTGAAATTTTTGCATTGCTTGATCATTTCATCACATTCAGTTGGTTCCAAGAAATTTATATTGATCAGGTAAGTGAGCAATTTTCAAATTGAGTAACAGATGAATTAGGATGGTTTACTATGTATTGAGAACTGAATGATCGCAGATGCAGCACAAAGTCGTGTTTGATAGGAGACCTTTCTTTCAATTTTGATGCAATGCTTTTATAGCAGAGAAAACTCTGCTGCCTGAATTCAGACTCCTTCGCCATTCCAATGTCAGCTGCTGTGAGGGAGGTTGCTGCTGCAAATCCAATGCTATTTTTATGTTAGGAAGACAATTGGAAGCATCTTCCACATCAATGTTCATCAGTGATGAGATGGAACATGACATAAGTTCCTTTTTGATGAATTTTTCCATAAGCTCTTTCAATATTTATGACATTTTTTCTGCCAGGAAAGGAACCATTGGTTTGGAGCTCTGAAATGATTGAAGGAACCCTTGCATACACTTTGCAGTTGAAATGAAGACGTTTAGTTTAGAAAGGGTCAGTGGATCTTCTACAGCATTGTGGACAACTGCATAGGAAGATTTGGGAACTTTCCCTTTTGGTCCACTTCCTGTTTTTTCCACGTACTGTAAGATGTTGTCCCACATAGATAATGCTCTCTCAGTTACACAACAAACTTCATCCCACTGGGTACCACAAAATTGGAGATGCAACACAGAACTGATGGTTGTCTGAGTAAAATTCTGGCTTCTGGCTGGTGACTCATTGAATAGATACCAGAGAAATTGGAGAAGTTAAACTATTTTCCATCCAGATTTTTCAAAGCCTGTTTGGAATAAGCACAGTGTACCACATGCAATCCACAGGTACCTAGGTCAATCAAAGTAGGTAGATGAGCTCCTGAGGAATCTCATGAATTAGGTCTGTGAATTTTTTTGTCAATATTAGGTTGATCAATAGAAACTTGTATGATTTTTTTTCTGTTGTAACTTCTCAGTAGCCAATCTAAAGCTTGCTTACAAATCATCTGATGTAGCATGACCAATAAATTAGAAGTTGGATAATGGTCAACAGTCTCTTGTTTATCTTTGTCCCAAAATCTGATCCTAAAATTTATCTGTTCATTTCTTGTTACTCGGTTGAAGCTCTCATCATAGGATACCGATAATATGGAACTTCTTCTAGTGAATTGAACAACTTTTGTTCATAGTATGGAGCTAATCCAAATACACTCAAGTACTTCAACTTGCTAGCTCCAGAAGTGATTTTCTTTGCTATTTCTGAATCAGGAAGCATCACTTTGAACAATGCGCTTAAATTTTCAGAGGAATTAAAGGATCAGTGATTCGTAATAATGTCAAGGGTCCAGTAAATTTCAGCCTCAGATACATCTTCCTTATTGACATACAAATACAATAATAAATTTTGCTCAGCAGGGATGTAGTTTGGTGATGTTGCAGCAGAATGCTGAGAAGATGATGTCGATGGTTGCTGGGAAGGTGATGTCGATAGTTACTGGGAAAATGATTCGGATGATGGACAAAGCCATGATTTGAAAGTAGAAGAAGTTGTGAATTTGTCAGCACAGGTTTTATGTTTTTTACTTTTCAAGTGACTATCTAGCGCAGCCTTTTGCATGTTTCTTAATGGTAGACAAACAGAATTTTCATCATGCATTTCTATTGGTATGAGCATAGATGGCAATCCAATTTGGATACTTCGGTACTTTGAGCCATTCACTGTTAAATTTTGTGTCTTTGATAAGAGCCATTCTGAAAGAAGTTTCATTTCTGTCTACAACATATGAAAAAAAAACATTAAATCATGAATTATAAGAGTATTACTTCCTGTAAAGTAATGTAAAATGATCAATAATGTAAAAAAAAGCATGACAATCATCCAGATTGTGGGAGTCATAAACATGATGTTCCTAACTGAAACTTGACATGGTTAACAGGACAAGGGGAATAAAGTGCAATAATGATATACATTATCACTTGTTACAATGTTAGAGCTTTTCATACAAGTTTGACAACTGGAAAATTATTGCTAGTGATCAATTGTTCAACTAATACATGTAGAATCAGAATATACTAGCACAAGGCTAATTTCATCTTTGCAGCCCCCCACAGCCCCGCCAACAGGGCAT
Source organism: Gammarus roeselii (assembly GCA_016164225.1). Classification (NCBI taxonomy): domain Eukaryota; kingdom Metazoa; phylum Arthropoda; class Malacostraca; order Amphipoda; family Gammaridae; genus Gammarus; species Gammarus roeselii. The sequence continues at coordinate 7,629 of SDVV010030904.1, forward strand.
GCAGGCATGGGAAGCAGTACACCTCAGCGTGCCAGCAATCAAAATGAACAGCACAGTACAAGCACTGCAGCAGGACGCTGGTTGGAATGCGCTCAATAGGTCCAAAGAAAACAAAACAATGAAGACAATGACTCAACTTATATACTTATCATACATTTTTAAAGCAAACAACATTGTTGGATGGTTTATTGGTTAACAGGATTCCTTGGATACATTATGAGATAGAGGCCTAAAATTTGGATAAAATTGGGATTGAATCTCAGTTGGATACATTGAAAAGAAGAAACTGAATCACCAATCAATGAAAAACTAGACCCTTTGTAGAGTATTGACTTTGGTGCTTGTAGACATAACTGATACAGGTGCATCAGTGGGATGTTGTACATGGGGTTGGGAACGGGAGTAAGAGTGCAATGGTTGGGAAGGGCGCACCGTCACTATAAAAAAGCGAGCTTATGCTCTATCTTGTGCAAGAACACAACATTCCAAACACCCTGATATATGTTGTTAAACTGCATAGCAAAATTTTTATTGACACCTAACAAATTAGGGATACTGAGCTGTTGTGAACCTCATCAAGATGACTTTACACAACCATGAATTGAAACTAAATTGAAGTTATAAATTTCTTCATGAAAGCAATGCTTTTTTTGCATTAATTCATTTTGTTTATATTTCAAATTTAAAGGATGATTTAATGTATAAACATGTCATTCAGAAAGCAAATTTAGTCTAGAGGGAAAACAAGTCAACTACCAAATATTGAGACTTGAATGACATGTTAATAAATGGATGTAGACTGAGGATACAGGAAGGCTGTCAATTTCCCCCTTAAGTAGAAAAATCTACTCTCTGCTGTTTGGAATAGTTGGATAAGAATATGATAAGGTAAATTAAGGACCAATATATTTCCACCTTTTCATAGAATTCCATGACTTTCCCTGACAGGAATATCTACAAAAAATTCCATGACTCCCAAATGAAATTCCATGACTTTCCATACCTTGTATGAACCCTGACTGATGGTCTCACAACATACTAACTGCTGTGTAGATAAGAAAACCACTTGCTTATCTATTATACAGTTAAATTGAGACCAAATCTCTTTCATATTCCTGACTTGAGACTTATTGCGCATCCACATCTTCTGTACATTCATTTGCATTCAAAGTGGACACATGATGTCCCACCCACGTGTGCCACGGTAACATCAGTGCAACCAACTTTCCCACATCAGCACAATAGTGCTAACCACATAGACATACAACACATAGCGAGCCGGGTTCTTTTGTAATCTCAATCCAAATTTTACAACCCATGTTGTGCTGAGACTTGGGGGTGAGAGCAGAGGTCAGAAGAAGATTAAATGTTTTCGAGATGAAATGTTTGAGGAACATGGCGGGAGAAACGCTGAGAGACCGGATCAACAACGACGTGGTTCGAATCAGAACATGAATGGAGTAGAAGCTGGAGGACAGAGTGGATTTGCGTGTTCTGAGATAGTTCGGGCACATCTGGAGGATGGACAAAGGGAGATTGGTGAAAAGATTGAGGAATGCGAAGGCGAGTGGTCGCAGGCCTAGAGGTAAACCAAAGTTTGGGTGGATGGATGGTGTGAAGCAGGCGTTAGGAAGGAGAGACATGACTGTGGAAATAGCAAGAGAGCATGCAATGAACAGGCATGAGTGGAGAATGGTTGAGAATGGTTGATTTTGACATCACTCTGATGCGCTTTCCTGCCCTTGGCATCCCGTTGTTGGGATGGTCGTGGGTGAAGGGGCCCGGCCAATATGATGCAGCGAGGAGTTGACCAGTGAAAACTGTTGGACCCCACTGCTGACAATGGATCCTTGGACCGCACTCGTGACCCGGAGTGTATGTTGCGGGGTTACCGGCCAGACCCTTTAGCACAAAAGGGCTAAGTTGTGTGAGTGTGAGCATATGAGGGTGTGAGGTGCGCCTTGCCATCAGCCACCCCCCTTTCTGTGGGATGAAGCCCAATGTCTGTACCTGTATGTTGAGCATAAAATTTAGCAGCAAAACCATCTTTGCAATTTACCAAAACGCCAGTGATAGAATCATACAGATTCAAACCCTTAATTCAGAAATAGATGCATACATTCATGAATAACTGACAAGCTTGTGGCAGGATGTGATGGCAAACCAGCTTCTTAACTTCATCAAAATTATGGAAACCTATCAGGAGCCTCAACAACAAAAACGCAATCCAAATAGGCATGCATGAAGCAATTCTACCACCCAACACTCACACCATACTATCAGACCAACAACAAGCAGAAATACTCAACAAACACTATACAAACACTTGCCACAAACCACACCATCCAGACAATAAGTGTGATATGTAACAACATGTTCTGAAGGCATATCACACATTCATCTTGAACACCTAGGTCCATACGCTTTCATGACTCTCACAGACATCTGAAATTTTCTATTCTACACAATACAATACCCATCAACTGTAAAAACGCCAAAATCATAAACATCCTGAAACCCAACAAAATCGCCACAGATCCAGCATCATGCACTTCTATTTCTCTCCTCCCAAACCAGACTCCTCACCAACTTCAACTCAGACCACCCATGAAGGTTAGAAGAAAAAGAAACCAGCTCAACATACTCTAGTATGCTCCATTGACATTAGTAAGGCCTTCAACACAGTTCCAGGACACGTCTTCATAAACAAAATACTCAAAACACATCCATCCAAACAACAAAAATTGGCTTGCAAATTTCCTCTTGTGCTGACAAGCACACACAGTCAACAATAACAAGCCCTCTTGAACTTACCCCTTCCCCAATTGTGTTGCACAGGGCTCTGCGCATTCCTCCTCCCTGGCATTGCACTACACTGTTGTAGTACCATGCATGCTTATGTTATTGCTTCATGCCTACCATCTCAAGTAGTTAAGCAAATATATTTTATTGCTTTGCTGATTTTGATGTCATGTTTACATTCAATAGTGTGTTGATTACATATTTATAATGTCATGCCTCATAGCTAGTGATTGATTACTCACCAAAACTTAAAAATTGTTAGAGTACAGTTACTACATCAGTGAAGTACCTAGTGCACCTTGGTTTACAAATAAACTGCAGAAAACTTGGTGATTAGTGTCTGTTCCTCCTGCTTATGGTGGTTGATCATGACCTGCTTGCAAGACAGGCCCTGAAATACATTTCTGGCAAACTGCATGAATGCCGAATTGAACGAGGTGGCGCGGTTAGATACGCTAGTGGGACAACTGTGTTGTCCACTTAGATAAAACCAACTTCCAAGTAACTAGGGGGCAAGAAAAAAACAAGCCAGAGCTAAACTTTATTTGATGAAAGTTCGCTTTACCTAATAGCTACTGCAGATTATATGATAAACTTGAATATACTGATTCAAACAAGTTATAGGCAAGTACTGAGATTAGAGGTTTCTGAAATACAGAGTTTGCTGAAATTACTGAGGTTAGTGTGCTGAGGTGCAAGGGTGGCTGGTTATAATTTAAAAAAATTAATAGACTGTGAAATTGTGGGAAACAACATCAACTATAGGGAGAGTGCTGTTATAGATCTCTCATCTTTGTCTCTTACCTTTGCAGCCTCACCTAGCAGCAACACAAACCAGTGTGAAGCAACAGAGCCAGGAGAGGCCAGCACAGCAATGCATGCCGGTTAAAAATTCTGAGAACAACTTTGTTAACAAAGGTTTAGGAACTGGAATTAGTGCCCACCGTTGACTATCATATGGACAAATCGTTGAATGACAAAAAATGTTCAAGAAAACTAGTACCTAGGTAACATTTTGAATAAATGCTCAGTCCTACAAATTTTACAGAAATTTGGGCAGCACTTCCCACCCACTAGCAAGCATGAATCAAATGTATAGCTGAGGGGATGTTAAAATGCTGAAACCCTAAACCAGCACACCGGAAGGTGTTATTTTAGTTGGCAGACATTGAGAATTGCACCGG
>SDVV010030905.1:0-11614 GCA_016164225.1 Gammarus roeselii
TTAGATACGCATTTGAATATAGCTAGCTGTGGTATAATGACTTTGGGTCATTAACTTCCAGATGTCATTATATGTGTGAATAATTGCATTTAATTTCTTTTGATTGAAGAAAAACGAAGTCATTTATCAACAAAATAGGTGCCGGGAATCACCCACAATTGTTTTTTCACCTGGGTGATTCCCTGTGGTTGTATATTTGTATATTCTATAAAAGTTTACATTTCTTCCCATAATATTTCTTACCCAATAAACTACGACATAATACGTGTATCACCACCAAATTTGACCCTAATCCAATGGAAACTCTAGCCACAGCATCAAAGTTTGCGGAATGTTGATTTTTCCAAACCAAAATTATCAGGGACCTGTAAACCACACCTTCACTTAGGCAATTTTTCATAAATTCTGTGCCCTACCTTTGTTCTTACCTATGCAGTCCCCCCAAGTGCTCAGCATACCCAGTTGTCAGGTGCACAAAGCCAGGAGAGGCCAGCACAGCCATGAGCGCCAACACCTTCAAAAACTATGCAGAACAACACTGGGAAGATGCTGGAAGGGATGCGCACTAATGGCTTCCAGAAAACAAACCCAAAGCCACATGTATGAAAACTCAAAGCACAACTACAACCCATCAGAAGAGTATGAAAACAAATACATATTCACTTATGTGAGAAGAATTGCATTTAATTACTTTTCATGGAAGAAAAAGTCATTTATCAACTAAATAGGTGCGTGTTATCACCCCCGATTGTTATAATAAAAAAAAAAGCAACAGGACAGATCACACCACGGACTTGCCAACACGACTGGGAATGCAAGACTCTTGCACTCAAACAACCTATTCCCCATAAACTCAGCCAACTCTGCCATGAAAGCAGAAATGGTAGAAGACTCAACAACAGCAGCAGGCGGCTCATTCCACTTCCTTATGCATCAAACATTAAAAAACCTCTTTGCCACATCCACAGAGCAGCGGGGCATCAAGAGTTTGTGCCGATGTCCCCGTGTCCTACCATCCAGCGACCTTTGGAACAGAATGGACAAATCAAAACCCTCCGGGTTAGAACACAGTATTCTCCAATACTTTATCAGGTCACTTCTCAATAACCTGTCCTTGATTAGGAACAAATTAAGAGCCATCAGCCTGTCAAGGTAGGACATCTCAGACAGACCATGCACCTGTTTGGTCCACCTCCTCTGAACTGACTCAAGCAACTTCACATCCTGGACATAACCAGGATTCTACACACAGGAGCAGCAATCAAGAATGGGCCTGACATGTGCCACAAAGAGTGTGACCATAAAAATTAGGCTTCTATTCACTGTCGACCTAAGCAAATCACTACAAAGACCAGCAGCATGTCTCACAACTCCTCTGACAGGGCCATGAAACTTGAGACCAACATCCATATGAACTCCCAAATCGCAATGAACTTGGACAAACTCCAAACGAGACCCCCAAGGGTGTAAACAGCCTCTTCACCGGGATCAATCCAACCAGCAAAAAGTCTTCTGAAACTTGAAAACAACACACTTGCTAGGGTTCAATGACAAATTCCATTAATATGCAGTCTGGAATACTTTGTCAAGGTCTCTCTGCAAAGCTGACACACCACCAACAACATCATGACATTGGAAAGACAAATAAATTTTCATATCAGTAAATGTGCCAAACTTAAATACAAGGCCATCTGTCAAAAAATTAACATATATGAGAAAGAGGACTGGACCCAGGACTGAACCCTGTGGAACCCCACTCAGAACATCCCTCGGCTCACTATTCACTCCATCAACACAAACACATAATTAGAGACTGAAGAAAACTACCAATCCACCTCAACACAACCTCAAAAACTCCAAGAGCCTGCAACTTCACAAGCCGAATGAAATGGAAAACATCATCAAATGCCTTTGAAAAATCAAGCATGGCCACATAACTTGCTCAATTCTGCACTAATCCTCTCCCTAGAAACTGTAGCTTTGTAGGCCATGGACCCATCAAGTGGCTTGTTGGCAGAATGACCGCCAGATGCCGACTCAATTCTCCTTGACATCTCATCAACTCTTTTGGTAAGGGATCCATCAGCAACCAACAACTGACTGAAAGCTGACACAAGTCCAGTCTCCTTGCCAGGAACACAAAAAGAACTGGTTATACCAGAACATCTTCAACTGCAACAAAAATACTGCACAGCACCGCCAGTATCCTTCAAAAGACAACTAACAACATCCTCCTCTACCCTAAGACAAGTCACACCAGCGTGAAATTTCCTGGCACAGACAGAACAAGAAACCACCCAAATGAACAACATCACAGAAGGAACAGTGCACATCACTGCCAAGCAGCCCATGCACCGCTGAGTCCCCGCCAGCAGTCAGCGCATCAGCAGCCAGCCCGTCAGCAGCCAGCCCACCCCTCCCAGTCAAGCCCCCAGATTTACAGGCCACTGCTGCCTCATGTTTTTGGGACTGCAAAGGTGTAGGTGGGAAGACTCCGCCGACGCTGGTCCTTTGATGAACTTCCGCCGCCGAGATGCCGCCGCAATCGTAGGCCTTCAGAGATGCCACAAAAGATGCCACAGAGCCAACAGACTTGTGTTCTGACTGGCCAGCATCTGACTCCTCAGTTTCTTCATCGTACTGGATGCAAGAGCTGTCCATCTATATCCACTTGTCATGAGTACTCTTCCATCCCTTGTAGTGAACTTTGCACTGATCTTCTTCTTCGCTCACGTCAACCACAATACAATCATACAGCTTGAGATCTTTTCTGTCTCTCACCCGCACCTCGTCTCCAACAATTACAGCCTTAGGCATTGCGGCCTATTCTCCCTAACTCCTATTGCTGTGAAAAAAGGGCGGACGACACTGCAGGTTGCAGGTCTCAACGCACAGATTCCCAGGAGGTGGCTGATAGGTGATGGTTACTGGAGCCCCTCCTTCTGAGACAAGGATCCCAACATTGTGGTGAGACAAGGATCCCAACATTGTGGTGGCAAAATTACCAGTCTGATTTTCCCAACCAGATGTGACAGAGGGAGGAGCCAGTAAGTTAGTGGTGCAAAATAATGATTATTTAATATAAATGAAGCACGGTCTCAGCCTTCGCAATTCAGTGTAGCTACACAAACAAAAATATTTGTCTACTAAATACCTGTGGTGAGTAACCCCCTCCAATTTTTATTTTTTACCTGAAGTGGCTACTGTTTTATAAAAGTATGTTTTCACATGTATTCATCTTTATACCAACTAAGCTCATTTACGGTATCACTGTAAATTTTGGTTAACAATTGACTGAAAACCACTGCCTCAGCATCAAAGTTGGTGTAATTTTGATTTTTCTAAACAAAATATGGGATATCAAAACACACCTTCACTTAGACAATCTATAAAAAAAATTGTGTTCATCAAATTTTTCACTGTGGGGCACAATGGGGCAGAACAATCCTGAAATTGTGTTTCAGGCAACTGATTAGCTACATTGCAATCGAGTTAGTCTCAACATGCATACAAGTTAAACAATGGGCTAGTCAAATTCTTTAAGTTCATCATACATCAGTTCAGCAAGGGCATGCTTATAGAGAGTGATACCCCAGCAGGCAAGCCATTCCACACACCATCACGCAGAGGAACTTACTGCGGTCATCAGATGAGCAAGGAGGGAATGCCAACTTCTTGAAATTCTCAAAGGAAATGACAAAACATTAATAGGTAAATCCTTGGATTAACTATGCAAAATTTTCAAGTATTGTATCTGGTTTGCCCTCAGAAGCTGACCCTTTGCAGAAAATAAATCCAGGCTCTTCAAACTACTACCACAGTCTTTATCAGAAAGGATATCAATCTTTTTGGTCCATCTTCTCTGGATAGATTCAAGCAGCCTGCAGTATCTACAATATCTGGTGTTCCAAACACAGGATGCATACTCAATAACTGGGCAAATATGTTACATATAAAGATAACATAATTACTCCAGGACCTGCTAACAGTTGATCTCCATCAAGTTTGCTAACCCACCGGCCTTTGCAGCTGCAACACAAATGATGGTGAAATATGAGACTTGTATCTTCGCTGATTCTCAAATCTTTACGTTCAGTGACCAACTTTAATGCTCTATCTTACATGAACTACTGGTTTACTGGAACCAAAGATCAAAATCAATGCAATCTATATAATGAGCATCACAACTCATTGATCTAAATTCAAACCAAAATTCTGACATCTGGCAACAGATTCAACTGTTTCCACCTCACTTTAGAGTGACTGGACTCCTTGAATGGCAGTTTTGGTGTCCATACATGAGTATCTTGGATATAACTTGGAGATGTAATTATTTGCACCAATGGAGATACAAATAATATAGATCAAGAACAGCAGCGGTTTAAGGACAAAGCCCTGAGGAACTCCACTTGCCTCATCAACTGGGCTGCTCATGCTGCCACTCTCACAAACACTCATCACTGCTAGAGAAGAATGCCATCATCAAGGCCAGCAAAGAAAATGTGAGGCATGGTCTTGATTATTAGAACATCTTGCGGTTGTTCAAAACTTCCGTCAAAGTTCCTGTCTTCATTGACTTTTGAAAATTTGAACAAAGAGGGAGGGAGAGAGAGTTCATCAGCAGTCAGTACAGCTCCTCAGTAGATGCAGGTGAAGGTCATCAGGACCCATACGTGGACATGGGATCAAGAGGGAAAGAATATCCTGGGTTCTCATCCTTGAAAAATCAGCCTCGTACAAACTTTGCATAGATGACTGGAAAGTGGTTGGCTGTGTAGGAGCTGCACTGACAATGAGGCATGAAAGAGATGCCTAGCATAGTTCTCACTCATCCTGCCAGGATCCTGTTTTATTTAATCACCAAGCAGGTGGAGAGGACCAACAGCTGGACAACCAATCTTTGTTATTTCTGATCCAAGCATAGAACAGCTTGCAGTAATCATGCCTGTTAAGTGAATTGGACATGATTTTTTTTTAAGAGTCAATGAAAAAGTTGCTGTAGTTCCTATTCAGCTCACTATTTTTCAGTGATCTTTTAAGAGCAATGCCTGAATTGCAGCCCTTTGTTCTTCTCACCCTCCTGTAAGCATGCCATGCTGCAGATCTTTCTTGGGCAAGAGCAAATTGGGGGTGATTTGACAGCCCGCGAAGGGTTAGAACAAACAGACATGAGAGGTATGAACTTATCAATAGGGGACATGAAAACTGCGTACAGGAACCAAAAAGTGTCATACTGAAGAATAGCCAACTTCAAGCCCCAGTCAACCCAATAAAAAGCCATCAATGTAGCCAAAGAGGTATCTCCCTCTCAATGCTAACACTATAGCAAACAGTGCATGGCCATGATCTTGAACATTTTCAAAACATAATTTCTCATTCAGTATGAGCCACAGGTCTGTTGCCTGGCTTTTTGAGCATGCCATTTCTTGCTTCTGTGTAGCTACAAGATTGGTTGACCTACTGAAATTTTGAATTAATGAAATTTCAAGTGTACCTAGCCACCTAATGGATTTTACTCAAATAACATGATGGTTCCACCAACCCTGACTGACATAAGAAAAAAAATACATGCATGACAAACCACCATTTGCTCCTTTTTCAATTGTATCTAACAGCATGATGGACAAAGGTTGCCAGCTAGCTTCTTCATTCCATAACATGATTATAACTATTGTATTTGACTTGTTTTGCTGTAATATATTTGCATGAGTGATGCTGCTTGAGCAGCCTGATGCCTGCTTTACTTACAGCTATCCTGTTTTCTATTGCAGGAACTGCAGTTCTTCAATGAGTCCCTCCAACAGCTCAAGATGGCACAACTAAAGTTTGGTGAATCAGGCTCCTGCGTAGAAAAAGTTGGTATTGATGGTCAACCAATACCAGGCTAATAATTTGAAACGTTACACTGATTTGTTTTTTACCCATCATACTGAAATCCAGGGATCCTGCATAGCTGGCTGTTAACTCATGTTTGTTTGTTATTTTTTCTTGAATAATTTTTTACATGGTGCTACATTTATGGATGTTGAGCTGTTGATGTATGAAGGTATTTGAAAAGATTTCTGTATATTAGCTACATTAGCTGCTTTATGATTAACTACAAAATTCCTTGTTGCTTACTGATGAATGTCTGTTGGATTTTTATCAAAGGTTTGTTTACTTTGTGATGTAGGTATTTGTACCATTAAGCTAATTGATCATTTATGCTGGTTTGCTTAGATTCATATGGTTGCAGTTTGTTTCCCTTAGATATACTACATTGGTGTAGCTACCTACTAATGAGCCTCCTTTCATTGTCATTTCTATTGCTCTTCAATCTTGTGTCTATTATGAAATTATATAACTGCCAATCCCAAATCCTACTAGTGACTTGAAAAAATTACCTAGCAAAATAGGTAGCTGGCTAAGTAGGTAATTCATGTTTCAGCTTGTAGCTAACATAAGCTGCTTATGTTACACTGCAAGTTATGTTAATACTTGAACTATTGTTGCAGCTAACCCCTGACAAGGCTGGGGCCGAGATACTGGTGCCTCTCACCAGCTGCATGTATGTGCCAGGCAAGATTGCTGATGTTGACAAACTCCTGCTCAACGTTGGAACTGGGTACTATGTTGAAAAGGTAACCTTTCATAGTGAATGGCTTTAAATTTCAGTAGTGAAATTTGGGCTGGCAACCTGTGATTAGCTAGAAAGTTTGGTTCATCATGTCTAGTCATATTAATCTTTATTAGCTAGCTATAGCAATTTTTTTCATAATCATAACCCAAATTATTTTTAGCTGACGATAGTCGACTGATGTAGCTGTCAATCAAACTGTCTTGGCAGAGCTCTATGGTGCAGAGCTAATTCTTTTTTTGATTTAGCATCTGTTATTTATCTATTAGCTAGGGAACCTTGCAATTCCTTGCAGAAGAGAGCAAATCATACATCTAATGAGGCGAGAACATCTGTGATAATGGTTTGATGATTCTGATTCCACACAATAAGTCGTTCCCATGGAGTGTTGGCTGGAATGGGGTGCTACTTGAAGTGCCCCCATCGCCTCTCCCAGAGCAGTCGACCCCAAGAACAGCAGACACGGCGAGTTCTTCTGTGTCTGTTATTGCCGGGGCCCACAACGCCTAATTTGGCATGGGTTGATAATTTTAATTTTCAAATACAATAACTTGTTTGCAAAGCAACATATCTTGAATTTGTTTATTTTATTCACAGTTGAGTTGTTTTTTCTAGCTAAGTGCCTAAAACTGGATAAATTTAAGCATTGCACTATCTCTAGCTACCTATTAGGTAAACGTCACCTACTCGTTACTTGTGCAAGAAATAACATCAGTTGAACCAAAATATTTTGATGCTTGTGAAGTAAAAAAAAATACAATAATTTCCCAAAAATATATCAATAGCTAATCTCATGGACGCCTTAGCCTTCACCATGCTTGCATTTTCTATCAATGCGAATTTGGGCTCCAACTCTCATTGATTCCATCACATTTCTGATCAGAACTGAATTGGCTTTCAACAAATCTATTTCAGTTGTAAGATGAGTTCTCCCAATCGTCAAGTCGGTTGCTGGTTTTGTGAGGACTCAGCCTTTTAGACGACGGGGGCCTCTAGGAGGCTATTTAATGTCATGGCCTATTCCAAGTATTCATTGTTAGAATGTTGCCAGCAAATGTCCTTTCAAGGTGCGACTTGGGTGTGCTGAGGCTCCATTTTGCAAATGTTAAAATGTGCAGTACCAGTTGTAACTTGTTATCATTGATCCAATTGTGCTATGGCATAGCCTTACATATTTTTATTTATTAATCCGAGACAAAATGTCTCCCTTTCAAGCATGTGAATATATTATACCGCTAATGTTAGGTTGGGTGCAAGTAGCTGTACTGTTGAAATACTGCAAATCTGATTGTTTAAATTTTAATGGTTTCAGGTATTTAAATGAAACTTTTCTTCATTAGTTGCTAAACAAAACTGATTCCTAATATCATATTTTTCAAATAATTAATTCAATTTGTAAAATGTGTAATAAATGTGGGCCACCCTGCAGAATTAGATGAACATTATAATGTAGGTTCTTACTGTTTATTTAAAAATAAATGTTTCAACAAAAGTATTTTTTTTTGTTCGTCAAAAATCACCGCTTGCTGATTGAGAAAAAATATATATAATATAGATTTGTCTTCAATAGTGGCATTTTTTTTTTCTGTAGTCTACTGACACAATTTGGTGTCATTCAGATGCCCAATGTTGTCCATCATTCCAACGTGCCTTGTTCTCCAGGACGCGCCCGGTGCAGTTTCCTACTTCCAGCGAAAAGTCAAGTTTGTTACAGAACAAATGGAGAAAATACAGAAAATTGCTGCAGAGAAAACGAAACTCAGAGAAAGTGAGTTATTGATTTTTTCCTTTCTTTATAATAAAAACTGTTCTTCGAATGCATAGAGGTACAGACTCACGACCTAAACCCTCCAGGAAGGAAAGTGGCCGACGGCAAGGCGCACATCACACTCCTCTCATGCACTCACACGCATACCAACTTACCCCTTCGACGCTGAACAGTACAGCGGGACCCCGCTACACACACACTAAGGGTTAGGATTGAGTTCCTATATCAATATGAACAGCAAAGCCCGACTGTATTTTTTTGGTTAACTCCTGCTCGTATCTCAGTGAGACGCGAAGGGCGCCGGGAAGCACATCGGAGCCGCGTCAAAAATCGTACGTTCACAACCATTCACCACACACGCCTACCTCCACACTCAGGTCTTCTTCCTAACACCCGCTTCACGCCATTCATTCACCTAAACTTTGGTCTACCTTTTAGCCTACATCCACTCGCTTCTGCTTTGATTACCCATTTTCACCAATCTCCCATCATCCGTTCCTGTCATGAGCCCAAATCACCTCTGAACACGTTAATCTATCGCTCTATGTTTTCCTCGTCATCCTCGTTCTATTCACTCGTGTTTCATAAATAATACATTGAATCTAGAACACATTAAATCAAGGGTACAACTTAATGAGATAAGGTTAGCAAGTTTTATGGAACAAATGAGTACTCAAATTTGTTCAACCAACGCAAACATCTGGAGATGAGATTTTTTGCAATATGTTCTAGAAGTCACTCTCGTTAATATGGTTTGGACAGGTCTTCATTTTACTATCATGAGAATTGTTACTTCTACTGCTTTCAACACCACAAAAATGCATCCAAGTAACAAAATAATGAATTGAATCGACAAGATAATTCAGAAGTAAGGCTGAAAGGACAATAATTTAGTTTTTACCTAGCTACTTTCAATTACTCGTAAACACAAAGGACAATGATTGCGTTTGTAGCTAGACTTAGCTATATATTGTTAATTACTCATAAACACATCCGTCATGATCAGTGTATTGAACACACAAGTTATGGTAGAATTCTTTCTGTGAAAGACTACAAACTACGTTGAAGTTTTCTGTTCCTACGTCTATGTCAAAGGACTGTTCTATTAGAAGAGCCACCATTCAGATGTTCTGAAAGAATTGTTTACCTGAGAAAGCTGCAATTGCTGAATCGCAAAGCGTTTGCTCCGTGCTGAGTTCTTGTGTATATTTGTGGCTAAAGCTCAAATTTAAGTGGTGTGGCTACAACCGTGATTGATTAGATGCAGGCAAAAAGGAGCTAGTCTGTTACAGCTGCCCACTGAAAGTTACGACCGGTATAACAAGATACAAATACAGGCGCATGACGCAAGGCCGCCAACAAGTCGCCTCTATCACTCCTCTCATGCTCTGACATACCTACCTAAACGTAGCGATTACACGTTAAAGCGTCAGGTCTTAGCCTACAACACACATCGGGTAAAAAATGAGGTCCGTAATCTGCGTTTGCAGCAGGCCCAACAAATTTTTCTGGTTTACCCCTGTTGCATCCTAGTTGCCGGGCTCTCTCTCGCCCACGTCCATTCCGTTTCTTAACGAAACACCAAAGACGGGAAAGTGCATCAGGGGCGCTTCTAAATTCCTCCATTCACCATCATTCTCCACTTTGGTCGAACAAGATAACTAAAGGAAACATTTTTAACGTCAGGATTACACTTCAGAAATCTTTTTGACCTCAGACATCGTTTGTTTCTAAGCAATACAGTCGAAAGTAGGTTGTGTAATTAAGAACAGTTTCTCATATTCACGGTGATCATTCTTTATTTATTCTTTGTTTTACATGATAGGCTCCTCAAACTATCCGTTGATAACATCAATATTTAGCAGCGGTAGTTGATACTGGTTTGATCAATTTTATATTCGGTGCACTAAGGATATAGACTCAGCCACTAGCTAACTCTGGTTACTAATCAAATATCTCTACTTGAATCCCCCTCCCTCCCCTAGTCATCTGTTAGGTTCACTAGCCGCACGAAGTGACTGCCAAATCGTGTGCATGAACACTCGTATTTCCCTTCAAACTTCCCTCTTCTTCACCCTTCACTATCTATCTTGTTCTTCCCCATTCTGAACTTACTTGAATTTTATTTAGCTACCTCGTTTGCACCTTATGTTTAAAGAATTTCCTTTCACTTATTTCAAACTCATTTCAAGTTTGTTTGCGTGTGAGTGTTTGAGATGAGTGTGAGAAGCGCCTTGCCGTCGGTCACTTCCCTTTCTGGGGGATTCGGAATAGTGACTTTATCTGTATGTATCGCAACCTCTCGGCAACTTTCCCAATTGTCGTGGCGTATACCTATACACCATTCCTAACTTTTCTCATCTCGGGTGGCTAATAACAGCAAAGCTGCACTCATTAATGCAACCTTTTTATTTATTTTTCATTTTGCTTGTTCGAATGCATGTGATTAGATGCACTGAGTGTAGATCTCATGCATGATATTAACGTTTACGGGCTCTTCTCCATCTTCACCTTCAGCAGGTGTCGGGCACCTTAAGGACGACTTCGAATTCTTGTGGGTCTAGAGCGAGGTGGTTTGTGTGTTGATTTTTCTTGCTGCTACCCCGAGAGTGCTGGAACTATAAAACTTGAGCACCTTAAGAGTTCCTGTGCCACCCGTGCAGACTTTTGACATTCGCCGCGTCAAGGACATTGACTTTACTAAGGAGCAATTCTAACTAATCTACCGAAACAATCTCTATAACTTGATGCAGCAGTAGTTGCTGGTTTAACTTTCGGCGCCAGCAGGACGCCGACTTCAGCACGTAATAAAGTCTCGTCACTAATCAAATTTACTCGTATGTTCGCAACATTTTCTTGATGGCACATTTTGAGCAAAATTAGTGTCACCCTAAATGGAGAGCTCTTGGAGGAAGTTCAGTGTCTCAAGTATTTGGGGCTCCCATGTGGAGAAAACTGAACTAGTGGAAACTGAAGTGAAGGCGCGAGTGAAGGAGGGATGTAAAGTGTTGGGTGCACTGAAGAGTGTGATGAGTTGTAGGACATTGGGGATGGAAGCAAAGAGAGGGCTGTGTGAGGGTGTTGTTGTCCCAACTGTACTCTACGGAGCTGAGGCTTGGGGGGTGAGAGCATAGGAGAGAAAAAGGTTGAATGTTTTCGAGATGAAGTGTTTGAGGAGCATGGCTGGAGTCACGCTGAGAGACCGGATCACCAACGACGTGGTTCGAATC
>SDVV010030906.1:0-11614 GCA_016164225.1 Gammarus roeselii
CATTTCATCGGGCAACACATCGAAACGGTTGCTTGTATCAGTTCGGGTGTGGCGGGACTGTCGCCCGACCAGTGATGCTTTGCCACTGACTGCCTGCCTCCTGTTTACTACAGTTGTGTAGAGTGTCTCAGCACCGTTGACCTTATTTTCTATCAATTTGATACGGTCGTTGGTATCTGAGTCTAGAGCTGTAAGTTTCTTTGCCAGTTCCGAGTCTAAGTGCACTTGGAGTTCATTTACCCGATGCAGGGTAGTTTTAGCAATCTCTTTTGTTGCTTCTATTTCGCTATTTATCACATCTTTGAGTTCGCCAAATTGTTTCTGCACTCTTTTTAGTTCTAATTCAACAGCTAGAAGCCTTGTATCGGCGTTAACTGCATCTGCGTTGGGTGGGCCACCAGAAGCATGAGTTAACTGTGCTTTCAGTTGTTTAATCTCTTCGGAATGTTGACAGAATTTACAACTCGCTATTTTGCACTCTCCGTTTGAAGGCGTATTACGCGTTTGCATAGAAGAGCTACCAACATACATTAGTTCGGGAGTGTACGATTGGCGGCAGGTTACACATTCTAGTTTCATCGCACGAGTCATCTTGAACTTGTTCAATGAGCAGCTACAAACCGTGAACTTATAGACAAAGTGCTATGTTCTTTATCCTTGTAAACAGCAGATATGTGAATAATTGGTTTAACTGGTTTCTTGTAGATAGCAGATATGAATGTACAACTTATAATCAGATACGGGGTGTGACGATTATATCGACGATTCGAAAGCGGAATTTAAACGGAATTCAAACATGCGGGTTGTGACGGTTGTATAGACGATTCGAAAACGGAATTAAAACGGGATTAATACAAATTAATACAAACTAAATTAAAACGGACCCAATACATGCGGGTTGTGGTTTTGTTACAAAGAGCCGGCCAGATTTGAGAGTGACATTTGGAATCCTAATAACATCTTAAATACTGTTTTAGACAGACAGGTAACACCTGCGCAGCTAAAATATGAGATAAACAAACTAGAGCATCATCCTAATAGTGCTGCATCCTAACAGAGGTATCCTGACAGGGCGGAATTACGTTTTCAAGTTATACGTATGCAGAGGTATCCTAACAGTGCGGAAATACGTCTTTCAATTATAATTATGCTGCTCAATGTTCACTTTCCGTATGCTCATACACTCAATTTCATTGATAAAGTACAGTCTGGTAATACAGCCGAAATAAAGATAAATGAGTAAAGATAGAAATCGAGCTTATAGAACGATAATGACACAGTTTAAAAATCGAGCTACTATGCCATCAATAACACGGGTTCGAACTATGTCATCAATAACACGGGTTCGAACTATGTCATCAATAACACGGGTTTCCGTCAATAAACCGGGTTAAACTGTAATATAATGAACTGCTAAAGATGAAGTAGAATATCACCAATGGAATTTTTTTAAATAGAATACCATCAATAGAAAAAATTTAGTAGGGGGCCATCAAAATGTCCCAAAACGACAATTGAGGTATAGATATCTGTCAAGAACAATCTTGCAGTCACAGGAAAAGAGATGGCTCCCTTGGATTTGACGGTTGTTGGGTAATGGCATAAAAAGTAAATTAAAATATAACCTATAAAAATGTTACTGAAAATAATCTTGGTCATATACAAATGAAGGCAACAAAACTTATAATGAATCCACTCAGACGTGAATTAATTGGCGCTAGCGGCTAGGGGATTGAAGCAAACAGAAAAAATATAAAAATAACCTTGATAAGTCCTAAAAAAAAAATGCGCGAGGCAATAATCGGGGGCACGAGAACAAAGGATAATGAACACAACAGGTAATCTAATGGGACATGAATAAAAGCTAATAAGCTAGTAAACGCAAACTAATGCACGGGAAAGAAAATCTAAGTATCAATTTCACTAAGGCAGTTTTTTGCAGCCGATAAAAAAGTTGGCAATTAGAACTTTGCTACTGACACTGTTATTACTTAATACTGTTTATGATGTATATTGCCTCAGCACAAAGCGAATGCTGGCAGTAAACACGTAAATAATCCACTGTCTTGCTTATAGCTTCAGATGTAACATCTAAAAATACCATGAAAAATGTTATTATGTTACTGGTTGCCTAACGACTTCCAACAATTTGTTAATAATGGCAACAATATCTTTCAAGTATTGATTTTTACATACTATTATTAGCACTGCCTTGAAGGAGTCTGGTTGATCAATTTAACGCCCATGTTATTGAAGGGGCCGCAGTATGCGGTGAAGGAATGAACGGCAGCGTAGTGGAGGTGGCTCATGCAAGCTACAAAGAGAGGAGAAACGAGGTGAAGCGGGTGGTGAGGAGAGCCAAAAAGGACGCTGATGACAGGTGGGGCAGACGGTTGTGCCAGAATTTTGAGGAGAACAAAAAGATGTTCTGGAAAGAGGTGAAGGGGGTGAGAAAGGGAGAGACCGGAAAGGAGGAAGTGGTGAAAGATGAAAACAGTCAGTTGTTGTTGGAAAGTGGTGATGTACGGAAGAGGTGGGCCGAGTATTTTGATGAGTTGTTGAATGTCGAGGATGACAGAGGCTGATATTGTTGCTGTGGGTGGTGGTGCTCGGATGCCAGTTTTGGGAGAAAAACTTGTTGCGGGCATTGACAGGGAGGAGGTGCACGAGGCAGTGGACGTGATGAAAGCAGGGAAAGCCCCTGGTTTGGATGGCGTTGCGACCGAGTGCCTGAAGGAGGGTGGAGTAACGATTGTCGAATGGTTGGTGAGGTTACTGAACTTGTGTTTTGTGGCAAGCGTGGTACCGAGTGAGTGACGCAGTGCCTGCATTGTTCCGCTATATAAGAGCAAATGAGATAAAATGAATGCTGCAACTCGAGAGGTATTAGTCTGTTATGTGTGGTTGGTAAGCGTGCTGATCAAAAGGATTAGAGACTGTACGGACTGCGCAATTGGAGACGAACAGTGTGGCTTTAGGAGAGGTAGAGGGTGCACCGATTAGATTTTTGCAGTGAGACAGGTCTGTGAGAAGTACCTTGCCAAAGGAAAGGATGTGTTCTGTGCCTTCATGGATCTGGAGAAGGCATACGACAGGATTGACAGGGAAGCGCTGTGGAGGGTGTTGCGTTTGTATGGAGTCGGCAAACATCTGTTGTAAGCGGTGCAGAGTTTCTATGCTGACAGCCGAGCATGTGTCAGAGTGGGGAGCGAGGTGAGTGATTGGTACACAGTGTAAGTGGGACTGAGACAAGGTCGCGTGATGTCTTCCTGGCTGTTCAACCTCTATATGGATGGAGTGGTCAGGGAGGTGAACGCGAGTGTGCTGGGTCGTGGCTTGGAACTGTTCGAAGCGAATGGGCGGAGTTGGCAGTTGAGCCAGTTGCTATTTGCTGCTGATACGGCCCTGGTTTCGGATTCGGAGGAGAAGCTATGTAGGCTAGTGTCTGAGTTTGGTAGAGTGTGTGAGAGGAGGAAGCTTCGAGTAAACGTGGGTAAGAGTAATGTAATGAGATGCTCGAAGACTGTCGATGCGAGCAAAATTAGTGTCACCCTAAGTGGAGAGCTCATGAAGGAAGTTCAGTGTTTTAAGTATCTGGGCTCCCATGTGGAGAAAACTGAACTAGTGGAAACTGAAGTGAAGGCGCGAGTGAAGGAGGAATGTAAAGTGATGGGTGCACTAAAGAGTGTAATGAGCTGTAGGACGTTGGGGATGGAAGCAAAGAGAGGGCTGAATGAGGGTGTTGTTGTCCCAACTGTCCTCTACCGAGTTGAGGCTTGGGGGGTGAGAGCAGAGGAGAGAAGAAGGTTGAATGTTTTCGAAATGAAATGTTTGAGGAGCATGGCTGGAGTAACGCTGAGAGACCGGATCACCAACGACGTGGTTCGAAGCAGAACAGGTATGGTGAAGAAGTTGGAGGACAGAGTGGATTTGCGTGTTTTGAGATGGTTCGGGTACATGGAGAGGAAAGATGAAGGGAGATTGGTGAAAAGGGTGATGAATGCGGAGGCGAGTGGTCGCAGGCCTAGAGGTAGACCGAAGTTTGGGTGGATGGATGGTGCAGGCGTTGGGAAGGAGTGACATGAATGTGGAGGTGGCGAGAGAGCGTGCAATGAACAGGCGTGAGTGGAGAATGGTTGTAAATGTTTGATTTTGTCGCTGTCTGATGTGTTTTCCCGCCCTTGGCATCCCGCTGTCGGGATGATCGTGGGGTGGGGGGAGGGCATTATGACGCGGCGGGGGTAAACCAGTGAAAACTGTCGGGCCCTGCTGCTGACGACGGATCCTCGGAATGCACTCGTGACCCAGAGTGTATGTTGAGGGGGTACCGGCCGGGCCCTTTAACACAAATGGGCTAAGTTGTGTGAGTGTGAGGGTGTGAGGTGTGCCTTGCCGTCGGCCACCCTCCTTTCTGGGGGATGCGGCCCAGTGTCTGTATCTGTATCTGTATCTGTATAATTCCTGATAGTTTTGGGTTGGCCAAAACTATTATTACAATCATGGCGACTGGAGTTGTTTCTTATTTAAAAGTGTTTACAATCATGTCGACTGTAGATCAGCTTTCAATACATTGGACTTGTCAAATGATTCCCTAAATTTTGAACGTCGTCAATTCTTTCGCATCCAATGATCATTCTCCCGTAACTATTGATCATTCTCCCGTAACCATTGATCATTCTCCCGCAACCATTGATCATTCTCCCGTAACCATTGATCATTCTCCCGTAACCATTGATTATTCTCCCGTAACCATTGATTATTCTCCCGTAACCATTGATCATTCTCCCGTAAAAAATTGATCATTCTCCCGTAACCATTGATTATTCTCCCGTAACCATTGATCATTCTCCCGTAACCATTGATCTTTCTCCCGTAACCATTGATCATTCTCCCGTAACCATTGATCATTCTCCCGTAACCATAAATCATTCTCCCGTAACAATTGATTATTCTCCCGTAACCATTGATCAATCTCCCTTAACCATTGATCATTCTCCTGTAACTATTGATCAATCTCCCTTAACTATTGATCATTCTCCCGTAACCATTGATCATTCTCCCGTAACCAATGATCATTCTCCCGTAACCATTGATCATTCTCCCGTAACCATTGATCATTCTCCCGTAACCATTGATCATTCTCCCGTAACCATTGATCATTCTCCCGTAACCATTGATCATTCTCCCGTAACCAATGATCATTCTCCCATACCCATTGATCATTCTCCCGTAACCATTGATCGTTCTACCGTAATTTGGATTAAAACTCTTCTGTATTTATTCAAAACAAAAGGTCCTGAACGAGGATTTCACGATACAAATTTTACATTGCTGTCAGCCCATGCCGCCACAGTTTGTTCAACATAACAACTTTACGTGGATCAAGATAATTTTAAGCTCTAGAAATATATCGTTGTTATTTTAGAGCTTAAAACAACCAAGAAATATTGTAGGATGGACTTATCCTCAGCCGTCAAAGTCCGGTTAAGTAGTAGTAATAATTGCTTCCGTGTTCCACCGGAGCCTCAACGCGAAGTCAATGCACCCTTCCCCGTAGGGAGTCCGGATAAACTCTCCAATGATTGAAGGGAAAAATACGTGAGTGATCTACGTGAATTTTCAAGGCAATTCTCATTACCACTCAAGAAAGGATCTCTTTGCGTCAACGTTTCCTTCTACATTAGTCAGAACAAACCGAAGGTGCTTGACCAGTAAGGAACTCTGAGTTAGTGAAGTGATCATGTCTCTAGCCTGGGCGAGTTGAGCATGGTCAATTTGCTCCGGGACCACGCTCTGTTCTACTCCAGCACACCAGCCGCTTGCAGTCGGCTGCGATTGGATCGCTGGCTCAGAACCATAAAGTGACAGTTAACCATGCTCATGGTTAACCGATTAGTGAGAATTAACCATGTTCATGGTTAGCCTACCAATGACAGTTAACCATACTCATGGTTAACCGACCAATGACAGTTAACCATGCTCATGGTTAACCGACCAATGACAGTTAACCATGCTCATGGTTAACCGACCAATGACAGTTAACTATGCTCATGGTTAACCGACCAATGACAGTTAACCATGCTCATGGTGAACCTACCAATGACAGTTAACCAAGCTCATTGTTAACCGATCAGTGAGAGTTAACCATGCTCATGGTTAACCGATCAATGACAGTTAACCATGCTAATGTCTAACCGATCAGTGAGAGTTAACCATGCACAGGGTTTCCGCTGTCATTCACGTATATTATTACTGACACCACTGGGAACCTTTGCGCTATGACACTTCTGTATTGATCTTTCTAACGTAGATTCGTATCGAAAATATTATTAGTTTCAATCTTATATCTCATAAAACATTGATAGAAATGGCATTTGATAGAATATTGACATTAAAACTTCAAGTACCATATAGTTCTTCATTGTTACTACCGCACCCTAGTTCTTCATTGTTACTACCGCACCCTAGTTCTTCATTGTTACTACCGCACCCTAGTTCTTCATTGTTACTACCGCACCCTAGTTCTTCATTGTTGCTACCGCACCCTAGTTCTTCATTGTTGCTACCGCACCCTAGTTCTTCATTGTTGCTACCGCACCCTAGTTCTTCTTTGTTACAACCGCACCCTAGTTCTTTATTGTTAATACCGCACGCTAGTTCTTCATTGTTACTACCGTACCCTAGTTCTTCATTGTTACTACCGCACCCTAGTTCTTATTGTTACTACCGCACCCTAGTTCTTCATTGTTACTACCGCACCCTAGTTCTTCATTGTTACTACCGCACCCTAGTTCCTCATTGTTATTACCGCGCCCTAGCTCCTCATTTTTACTACCGCACCCTAGTTCCTTATTATGTTCTTTCAGACCGATGGAATTACTAAGCAGAAAAATGGCCTTCACATCATTGCTATGTTTAGCGCAGCCGAGTTCGTGAGTCAAACTATAATTAATTCTTCCTCGCACACCTAGTTATTATTTATTGCTATCCTAGAGCAAACATCTGCTTGCATTGGTCAGAAATAATCTCAGTTATTCGACCCCGATTGTTCATAAATAACATAAGGAAAAATCGGAAGGCCAGAAAGAATACCAGCTGTGTCTCTGTGAAATAAAAGGTCAGACCACGTCGTGCGGGAAATGAAATTATCTGTACGTATATCATCTCGTAAATATGAGAAGGATGCGGCATGACTGTATTTGGGGAGAAAAGAGCAGGGGAATATTCCTGGGACTCAGAAATTTTGTGAGGCTGATCAGGCAAAGTAAATAAATGTATATCTGAATACAATAAACTACATCAAGACAAGGAGAATCTAGCAATTCTCTAGCGTCCCCTGGGTGGTGGACATAGATTTGCTAACTAAGTAATTGATGACTAACATGGGCGTTCAAGTTCTATCCTTGTAATACTTTGGCATATTGTACGGCTAATGCTCAATCGGCTGTTCAAAACTGTTAAATTATCCAATGCAACGAAGCGTGTGCCATATCCATAACACAATGTTTTACGCGTTTGATAGACAGCAGGAGCACATTAAAAAACTATGTAGGGGTGGATGTCAGTCGTCCGTCTTTATCAATGCGGCCTTACCCTCTACACTTGTGGTACTAAGCCCTTGCACATTCGAAAACCTCACCCATAGCCTTCCCTTTCATCCTTTACCACTTCAATAACAGTTACAGTTAAAGCACAGTCTTTCACTACGAATACGTCCAAATCAGGAAATGATCCCACGAATGTTGCTCAGTTGAAAACTCGTTCAGGTGATGTATTTCACGTATTTCAAAAAGAAAAAACAAGTTCACTATTTTGCAGAATCATCACAATAAAACGGTAGCCTAATTGAATATCTTTACAGACGGATTGCTGAGTTTGAAAATACCTCAGGATCTAGAGACGACAAGCAAAGCAATTTCGGAGCGTCAAAAAAGACTGTGGTGTGACACGTTATCGAGGTGGTATGTTCGGCAACAAAAGTTGCAGCGAAAACACTTGGATAAAATAAATCAGTGGGAGTGATGTTGAAAATGTTGAGCAAATGCGTGTTTCTGTTGAGAAAATAATCAAGCACACTGGTGCACAGTGCTGTTCCTGCACACTGGTGCACAGTGCAGTTCCAGCACACTGGTGCACAGTGCTGCTCCAGCACACTGGTGCACAGTGCTGTTCCAGCACACTGGTGCACAGTGCACTTCCAGCACACTGGTGCACAGTGCAGTTCCAGCACACTGGTGCACAGTGCAGTTCCAGCCCACTGGTGCACAGTGCAGTTCCAGCACACTAGTGCACAGTGCTGTTCCAGCACACTAGTGCACAGTGCTGTTCCAGCACACTGGTGCACAGTGCTGTTCCAGCACACTGGTGCACAGTGCTGTTCCAGCCCACTGCTGCACAGTGCTGTTACAGCACACTGGTGTACAGTGCTGTTCCAGCACACTGGTGCGCAGTGCAGCTCCAGCACACTGGTGCACAGTGCAGCTCCAGCACACTGGTGCACAGTGCACTTCCAGCACACTGGTGCACACTGGTGCACAGTGCAGTTCCAGCACACTGGTGCACAGGGCAGTTTCAGCCCACTGGTGCACAGTGCTGTTCCAGCACACTGGTGCACAGTGCTGTTCCAGCACACTAGTGCACAGTGCTGTTCCAGCACACTGGTGCACAGTGCAGTTCCAGCACACTGGTGCACAGTGCTGTTCCAGCACACTAGTGCACAGTGCTGTTCCAGCACACTGGTGCACAGTGCTGTTCCAGCACACTAGTGCACAGTGCTGTTCAAGCACACTGGTGCACAGTGCTGTTCCAGCACACTGGTGCACAGTGCTGTTCCAGCACACTGGTGCACAGTGCAGCTCTATTAACGCTTCCCGCGTTGGTAAGCCGCGTTACACAACCGAAGGGTCTTGATGGATAACGACCAGCCCACAAACTCAAATCTCTGCAAGAAAAAATCGACATTTAATATGATGTCGGTTAAAACACCACCCACGAAAAGCCCATTAAATGGATAAGTAGTGGAAGTTGAAAATTCAATACCTGACGCTGTATTTCAAGAGGAAAATAACGTAAATGGATGAGTAGTGGAAGTTGAAAACTCAATACCTGACGCTGTATTTCAAGAGGAAAATAACGTAAATGGATGAGTAGTGGAAGTTGAAAACTCAATACCTGACGATGTATTTCAAGAGGAAAATAACGTAAATGGATGAGTAGTGGAAGTTGAAAACTCAATACCTGACGCTGTATTTCAAGAGGAAAATAACGTAAATGGATGAGTAGTGGAAGTTGAAAACTCAATACCTGACGCTGTATGTCAAGAGGAAAATAATTAAATATTAGAACATTGCCAACCTCAACCGCGTCTTCTAGACCGGGCCACTCTCATCAACTAAACCAATTCAACATGCAGTCAAAGATGAATATTTCAGCTCCTGAATAAAGTCAGGAACCGAGCCCTAAAAATAGGCATCAAAATAAACAGAATGCTAACCTAAACAAGAACATTTACAGCAGCGACAGCGGTGAACCATAAACGACAGCAGATCTAACACCGTAAGCAACCATCAATTTCAACATGAGTTACCTGTGCAACAAGCAATCAATAAACAACAGAACTGCAGTTATCAACAACAGTAGACAAATACTTAGTAAGTGGATCCCCAACAGCAACTGTCTTCGGTCGCTTGTAAAGGGCAAGTAGCATCAACAGAACCTCTACATTTACTGGGTCATCGCATCAGCTGACGAGTGATGCCTGCAGCTCCAGCTTGTTCACATGAATCACGATCAAAGCGTTAGAGTACGGCAACTGCCCTGATCAGGATCGTTTTGCCGTATCCTCGAGAATCGCGTTCCCGATTCCTGGTCACAGAAACTCCTCTTAACGGTAACAAGTGCTGCCACCAAGAGTAAAAACCTGAATCTCCGATCAAACTCATAACAGAGGATTGAGCAAGAGTCAGTGCATCTTAGTGTATCTTATCTAATCACATATTGAGGTTCGTTGGTGTTCAACGTTAGTAATTCAAAAACATTGACATTTTCAACGAAAAACATATTCAATTTCTGAAGTTACTGAGAAGGACTCGTAGAACTGATACAACAATTTCCATCCCTCTAAAGGCAGAGGTAACGCACAGTAATAATGCTATTGAAGTATATTCCTATTTAATCTATTGGTAATAATATAGAAAAGGCCAAGGAATCACGTTATGCTCATACGTCTTAAAGAAATCGTATCGTTAATTACTTCCAATCATCATAGGTATAAGCCATTGCCGTTAGTAGGCGCAAGATGGATCTCTCCAAGCAATAGCGCTAGTAGGCGCCAGCTATGTCTCTCCAAGCAATAGCGCTAGTAGGCGCCAGATATGTCTCTACAAGTAATAGCGCTAGTAGGTGCCAGATATGTCACTCCAAGCAATAGCGCTAGTAGGCGCCAGCTATGTCTCTCCAAGCGCTAGCGCTAGTAGGTGCCAGATATGTCTCTACAAGCAATAGCGCTAGTAGGTGCCAGATATGTCTCTCCAAGCAATAGCGCTAGTAAGCGCCAGATATGTCTCTCCAAGCAATAGCGCTAGTAAGCGCCAGATATGTCTCTCCAAGCAATAGCGCTAGTAGGCGCCAGATATGTCTCTCCAAGCAATAGCGCTAGTAGGCGCCAGCCTTCCAATCATCAGAGGTATTAGGATTGAGCGAGAAATCGATCATGCAGTTGACCAGTATAATTGCACAAGAGCATATCATAACGGATAGGCTTGCATTAGGCCTATTTTGATCCAGTGCGTCATCGGCCGACGAAAAGTAGCGGATCGACGATGCTCTGCTGATGTTTTTATACCTCAGCTAATCTCATTGAAAATAAATTTGTAATAAATTGATCCATCAAGTTTGTGGAGCAGTGCAGGCTTGTGGTGTTTGTTAATATAAATAAACTTGGAAGTATAGTATAAACAAATGCTTCTTAGTATTTTATTTTCAGCGACGTGAGTGTGTCATTTTCCATACTACCAATAGTTTGTATTACAATAAAAATGGAACTGAAATGTTATTTGCAGCAATGCGTTGTTTTTCGTTTCAATAAATACTAAGTTCTTTTCAATATCTTGTTTAATCCAAGATCACCGAGAAGGATCAGTTTCCGATCAAAGGAACACTAGCGCTGAAAACACTTCCTCCATATATAACTAAATCGTCCATCTCTTCATTGGAACCTCTACCAAACAATAGCCTGTTATTGGATTGTCTATACAAACAGAGTGATCAGCCTTCAGTAAAAGTAGGGCTCCGTCGTAACAATAAAATGAGTACGTGAGGATGCGCGGCTTAGCCCTCCATCTCGGGAACTCATATCGGATTCCAGTTTGCAAATGCTTTGAGCTTGGGTCCTGTTCCAACCGTGTAGGATCTTGTGCTGGTTACACTGATACAGAGAAATAGTACTCGATAAACTTCCAGCCAGTGGATTGCAGGAAACCGTGAAGGATCTTGTGCTGGTTACACTGATACAGAGAAATAGTACTCGATAAACTTCCAGCCAGTGGATTGCAGGAAACCGTGAAGGATCTTGTGCTGGTTACACTGATACAGAGAAATAGTACTCGATAAACTT
>SDVV010030907.1:0-11614 GCA_016164225.1 Gammarus roeselii
CGGGATTCATCGGGCTCTTTTGCGACCCAAGGGACCAGTGCCCTCCCCTCCCGCCCTATCCCCTCAAACAATCAGTGCGAAATCAATAATCTGAGCAGTTTTTCTGCCCATGACGAACCTGCTCTTACTTTATTTTTCACGATCCACAATATTATAACGCTGGAGTATTTGTGCGGGAGTTCGTGTTTGTAATTTTGTGAATGGGTATTTTTCTTCAGTCTCTGCTCGCTCGCGCGTGCACGGACCATATGCAGTTTCTGGGGTTTACCTGGACTGCGCAGCTATAAAACCTTGTGACGCGTTGCGGTTGGAGTCTATCTAATCCGTGAAGCCATAGACCTTGTACCAATTTCGAATATGCTGTCTGTGCGCACTGTCGCGCGTGCATGTTATCATTTGAGTTCTGAGTGGTTGGAGGCGGGGATTCGTTTTGTCTGAGTCTTTATCTTGCGTGTATAAATAAATTGTACTAAAAATCAAATAGACCGAGTAGCTGTAAACATTGGGTTGCGTTGCTGTCGGAGCTCACTTAGTCCGTGTAGCCGTGGACCTTGTACCAATTTCGACGATACTATTTGTGCGCACTGGCGTGTGGACATATTAATCATGAGGTTCTGAGGGGTTTGAGGCGAGGATTCGTTTCATTTCATCTGAGTCTTTATCTTACCTGAGTAAATATATTGTATCAATACAACTGGATCGCATAGCTGTAACTATTGTGTTGCGTTGCTGTCGGAGCTGACTTTGTCCGAGTAGCCGTAAACCTTGTACCAATTTCGACGATACTATCAGTGCGCACTGGCGTATGGACATATAACTCATGAGGTTCTGCGGGGTTGAAGGCGAGGATTCGTTTCGTTTCATCTGAGTCTTTGTCTTCTCTAAATGAATAAATTGTATTTATACAACTAAACCGCGTAGCTGTAAATATTGTGTTGCGTTGTTGTCGGAGCTGAATTTGCCCGTGTAGCCACTGACCGTGTACTAATCTCGACGATGTTACCTGTACGCACTAGGGTGCGTGCATATCACTCTTTAAGCTCTGAAGGATTGAAAGCGGAGGCCCGTTTCGTGTTTGCGTTTTTTTTGCGCACCAGCGTGCGTCTGACGTTGCTAAAATTCTCACTTTTTTTCTAACGTTGAAAGCGTCGTTTTGTTTTTCCTCGCCCACTTAGGCGTGCGAGCCTACTGGAATCAATGATTATCGAGCCCTACGGGGGAGCCTATTATGACTCATGTTGAGGCTTTGGTGAAAATGAGGCTCAAATCAAATCAAAACAGCTACCGCAACCCCTGCGTGTCGTAGGAGGCAACTAATAAAGAGCGGGGTGAGGGGGCTAGGGGTTCCCCTCCTCTGTAAAAAAGTCCCTACAAGACGGCAAGACGAGCGGGGGAAGGAGAGGCTGAATGTGCGTGGTTGCAGTACAAATGAAGCACAGAGGTGTGAGATTTGTGAGATGATGATGAGGAGGAAGTTAGATGTGTTGACGCTGAGTGAGACTACGTTGAAGGGTAAGGACGAGTGTGAATTTGGAGTGGTAAGTGAAAGGAAGTCAGGTGTGGATGAAGGTTAGGCACGAGAAGGTGTGGTGTTGTTATTAATTGAGCGACTGGCTAGTAGCGTTACTGAGTGGAAAGAGGTGTCCTCAAGATTGATGTGGGTGAAACTAAAGTTTGGCGTACAAAAATGGGTTTTTGTGAGTGCGTACAGAACTGGTAGCGAAAGGAGTGAGGAGGAGAGGGAGCAATTTTGGACAGATCTGTGCGAGTGTATTGAGAGGTTTGGAAGTCAATTCAATGTGGTTGTACTGGGCGACCTTAACGCAAGAGTGGAAATGCAGTAGTGGATAATGTGATAGGGAGGTATGACGTTCCTGGCAGGAATGATAGAGGAGAAAACCTTATAGTATTCAAGGACCCGGAGCTGGTCGTTGGAAACAGCCTGTTCAAGAAGCGAGACATTCACAAGTACACATGAGTAAGGATGGTGAATGGTGCAGTGGTGGAGAGAGCGCTGATGGATTTTGTGCTGATATCGAAGAGAGTGGTGGGGAGGCTGTTGGATGTGCGGGTGTTGAGAGGAGAGGGTGGAGGAGTGTCTGCCCATCTGTTGATGGAATGAAGATAAAGAGTGGGGCGTAGGTGGAAGGGGAACAAAAGAGTGGGAGAAGGGAGAGAGGTAGTGAAAGTGAGTGAGTTAAATGAGAAAAACAGAGCGGAAGAGTTCCAGCGGACGTTGAGGGAGGAATTTGATAAGGTGAGAGGGCACTACCTGCAAGATGTGAATGAGGAATGAGAGACATTCAGAGATGCCTTGTTGAGATGTTCGATAAATATGTGAGGTGTGCAAAGTGTGGGCGGGTGCAGACGGAAGGACTGCGAGTGGGGGAACGAGAAAGTCAAACTGGCGGTGGCGCAGAAGAGAAGAGCTTTTGAGGAGTGGTTGCAGGCGAAGTCGGCTGTGGCCTATGACAACTATAACAAGAAAATAAAGGAGGTAAAGAGAGTGGTGAGGAGAACCAAAGGGTTGAGGAGAACAAGAAGATGTTCTGGAAAGAGGTTAAGAGGGTGAGAAAGGAAGTGACCGGAAAGGAGGAGGCGGTGAAAGATAAAAACGGCCAGTTGTTAGCGGAAAGTGGTGGTGTACGGAAAAGGTGGGCCGAGTATTTAGACAAATTGTTGAATGTCGAGGATGACAGAGAGGCTGACATTGTTGCTGTGGGTGGTGGTGCGCGGATGCTGGTTTTTGGAGAAACTTGTTGCGGACATTACTAGGAAAAAGGTGCAGGAGGTAGTGGAGGTGATGAGAGCAGGAAAAGCCCCTGGTTTGGTTGGCGTTGCGACTGAGTATCTGAAGAAGGACGGAATAACGATTATCGGATGATTGGTGAGGTTACTGAAAATTTGTTTTGTGGTGGCCGTGGTGCCGATTGAGTGGAGCAGTGCCTATATTGTCCCGCTGTATAAGGACAAAGGAGATATATATGAATGCTGCAACTCAAGAGGTATCAGTCTGTTGTGTGAGGTCGGAAAGTTGTACGGGAGAGGGTTGATCAAAAGAATTAGAGAATGTACGGATTGCGCAATTGGAGAGGAACAATATGGCTTTAAGAGTGGTAGAGGGTGTGCCGATCAGATTTTTGCAGTGAGACAAGTCTGTGAGGAGTAGGTACCTTGCAAAATGAAAAGATGTATTCTGGGCCTTCGTGGATCTGGAAAAGGCATACGACAGGATTGACAGGGAAGCGCTGTGGAAGGTGTTACGTTCGTATGGAGTGGGCGGAAAGCTGTTGAAAGCGGTGCAGAGTTCCTATGTTGGGAGCCGAGCATGTGTCAAAGTGGGAAGCGAGGTGAGTGATTGGTTCACTGTGAAACTCGGGGTCGAAACAAGGCTGCATGATGTCTCCCTGGCTGTTCAATTTCTATATGGACGGAGTGGTCAGGGAGGTAAACGTTAGTGAGCTGGGTCGGGGCTTGGAGCTGTTGGGAGCGAATGGGTGGAGTTGGCAGTTGAGACAGTTGCTGTTTGCCGATAATGCGGCGCTGGTGGCGGATTCAGAGGAGAAGCTATGTAAGCTAGAGTCTGAGTTGGGTACAGTGTGTGAGAGGAGGAAGCTTCAAGTGAACGTGGGTAAAAGTTAAGTAATAAGATGCTCGAGGACTATCGATGCCAGCAGAATTAGTGTCCTCCTAAATGGAGAGTTGTTGGAAGAAGTTCAGTGTTTTACGTATCTGGACTCCCATGTAGAGAAGACTGAACCAGTGGAAACTGAGATGAAGTCACGAGTGAAGGAGGGGTGTATAGTGTTGGGTGCACTGACGAGCGTAATCAGCTGCAGGACGTTGGGGATGGAAGTAAAGAGAGGGCTGTATGAGGGTGTCGTTGTCTCAACTGTGCTGTACGGAGCTGAGATTTGGGTGGTGAGAGGAGTGGAGAGAAGAAGGTTGAATGTTTTTGAGATGAAATGTGTGAGGAGCATGACTGGAGTGTCGCTGAGAGACAGGGTAACTAAAGACGTGGTTCGAATCAGAACGGGGATGGTGACGAAGTTAGAATACAGAGTACATTCGCGTGTTCTGAGATGGTTCGGAAACATGGTGAGGATGGATGAAGTAAGGTTGGTGATAAGGGTGTTGAAGGCAGAGGCGAGTGGACGTAGGCCTAGAGGGAGATCGAAGTTTGGGAGGATAGTGTGAAGCAGACGTTAGGAAGGAGAGCCGTGAGTGTGGAGGTAGCGAGAGAGCGTGCACTGGATAGGCGCGAGTGGAGAATGATTGTGAACGTATTAATTTTGACGCTGCTCTGATGTGCTTTGAAGAGGGCTCGGTCATCATGACGCGGCAGGGGTAAACCAGTCACACTGTCGGGCCCTGCTGCCGACACTGACCTCGAACCGCACTCATGAGCCGGAGGGCGTGTTGCGGGGTTCCCAGGCCGGACCCTTTTGCGCAAAAGGCCTAAGGTGTGCGAGTTTGAGTGTATGAGAGTGTGAGGTGCGCCTTGCCGTCGGCCACCCCCCTTGCTGGGGGATTTCGGCCTGGTGTCTGTATCTGTACCTGCATGTTTATTTTTTTTATTTTATAGACTGCGCATCGGCAGCATCTACATTACTTCGGCCCCACTTTTGCTCCCCCTATATTTCCTACACTTAAACTAGTGTCCGTGTTCCTCAATGCTAATAGTAAATTAAAGAGGTCCCTTTATGCCCAGCACTGCAATAAAGTCAACTTGAATCATCTATGCCTGGGTCGATATGGGTGATCCCGCTTAAATAAAAATTAGCGTAGCGTGGGCGTTGCCCCTAGACGGAAAAGAGATTTACGTTTACAAGCCGAGCTTCAAACCTTGATGGAACCCAAAAGCAATTGTGGTTTGACTTGACATGATAGTATTATGAAGTTTAACTGATTGTCGCCGATTAATCAAATAACTTTCAAACCAAGACGAGTCTATTCCTATGATACGGAGTTTTTTGAAGAGGATTTCATGGCTTACACTATCGAATGCTTTTGACAAATCTAACTGCACCAGCAGAGATATCTGCCCATCATCAAAGTTTTTGTACAGATCTTCAGCGATGCTCATTAGTGCGTCTGCTGTTGACAATTTTTGCCGATAAGCATATTGACTCCTCGATTAGTTTGTTGGATTCTAGGTAATCAAAGAACTACATATATATGACATTTTCTAGAATCTTTGATAGGACTGGCAGAAGACTGATCGGTCAAAAGTTTGATGGTTTATATTTATCCCCAGATTTGTGAATGGCTTCTATGATTGCATGCTTCCAAATCTCCGGAAAAGTTTTATTTGCTGTAAAGCTGTTAATAACTGTGCTGATATAGAGCAAGGTAACTGTTAAGCTGCCTTTTAAGTATTGCAAGGCAATACTATCTATTCCTGTCGAATTTGCCTTCCTCAAGGCCAATACAGCTCGCTTTATTTCGTGCTCCGAAATTTGCTCTGGTTTCCATTTGGCGTTGGCTGCTGGTCACCATTCCCACAAAAGGCTTTGGGATTAATTCGATGACTTTGTTTCGTCGCTTTGTAAAACTTTATCGGATTCCTGGGTTACTTCCTCAAAAACCTGTTTCACAACTCGTGCAAATGAATTGTTAAACGTCTTTGCTATTGCTTTAGGGTTCGGATAAGTAGACGAGGTAATATGTTTTTGTAGTGTACAATTCTTTTCAGTACATTCCACGTTTTTTAATGGTTGTTTTTACACAGTGATTCAATTTTAGCTCGTACTTCTCGTTTGACTTTCTATTTTGAATTCTAAATAATTATAACCAAGTAATGCTCCGTTTTGCTCTGCGTTTTAAATATTTATTCACAGCAATTATTTTTTGCAGTTTTTCAGTAATCCATTTAACCGGTGTGCTCTTCTTTGCTTTTGTTTCTATTGGCGCCACAGCGTTCTAAGAAGTGGGGAGATAATCAGTGAGCATTAAGGCTTGCTCTGTGACCATCACCTGTGTTGTGTATCGCCTTTATCATCTCTACGTTTGCTGTTAGTTGTACTCTGAAATTATCCGCGGAGTATTTTCTTTTTGTACGACAGGTTATTTTGAACGGCAGTTTCTTTTTTCTTTTCTTTTCTGTTCATTGTGCAGTTATTTCATGGCGGCCAGAGAAGAAATGCGGCTCCATGTCAGTTGAGACCATGGACAGTGGAATTATAGGGCGGCAGGTCGACCATGGGAACGGCAATGTGGGGCGGCAGAACAACCTTGGGAGCGGAATGGTGGGGCAGCAGATCTACCATGGAAGCGTAATGGTGGGCGGCAGGTCGACCAAGGAAGACGGATTATTATTATTAAGGCATTTATTTCCATCGTCTGGCAACGGGTTTTTAATTTTTAAATTTGACACATGGAACTTCATTCTCAAATACAGCACATGAATAGCGAAAACGAAACAAAGATTCGACACAGCTCATCTCTAGTATCCGTCGGTTCGGATTTCATGGAGCAAGATATAATTTACAATATAATCATCAATGAGCGTACAGAAATCGTATGTAGGGATCACAAAACATGACGTTGGTAAATAACTAGTACAAGGGGATGGAAAATCGCGAATACATGGGGATGGGAAAATTTGAATACGTGGGGTGTGGAATTCATGAACACATGGGGTTGAAAGATCGCGAATAAATGAGGTTGGGAGGTTCTGAGATCATGGGGTTAGGAAATCGAAATCTGCTAATATTTTGTGAATAGCGGTCGGAAACATTTTACGATAACAATGAGTTGAATTGACAACCTAAATTAAACAAAAAATAGCAATACAGCGTAAAGGATAATCATGCAGGCACATCATTAAAATATTATGTTAATAGTACCCGTATTGCGTGAAGAAGGGGTTTGTATGTATGCATAACACGGTATAGATAATGGTTGACATCATGACGCGTTCACAGGCGTATATATATGTTCTCACCTTTGAAAACTACATAAATTTCTAAATAATTTGAATATTACACTGTAACATGGCACTATTTGAATGTTTACAAGTGTTTACAAGTGTAGGAAGACAACAACAGGAATATTGGCCCAAACTAGGTTGTCATTGGATAGCAAGAGGATTAGTTAGAAGTAGAACGTCTATGAGAGCTTCAGGTGCTATTTCTGTTTTTATAACATCAAGAAAGGGAACGGTTTAGCTATTTATCTGCGATTTATGTAGAGCTTATCGAGCCGAGACTTAAACATTTCGATTGTATTGCTGTTTACAACCTCGACTGGAAGTTTGTTCTATTCTTCGACAACTCTATACGTGCAGAAATTGCGCGTGATGTCGAGTGAGAAATGTTTCCCAACGATTTTGTATCCATTGTTCCTAGTCACTCCGTTCGTGTCTAGAGTGAAAAGGTTCGCTCGGTCGACGTTATCCTTATCCTTCATAATCTTCCACATTTCAATCATGTCGCCTCTGACTTGACGTTTCTTTAGCGAATAAAGATTGAATTTACGTAGCCTGTCTTCATACGATTTATTCAGCAGCGCAGGGATAAGTTTGGTAGCTCTGCGCTAAACCTTCTCTAATTTAATAACTTCATTACTAAGATATGAAGACCAGAATTAAACGGAATACACAAGATGCATTCTAAAAAATGCATTGTATAACTTGAGTATGATTGCGTATACTATGTGGGTTTTTGTACGAGATATCGCGGGATATCATGCCTCGCATTTTGTTGCCTTTTTTAGCAGCATCGTTACATTGCTTGCTACTTTTGAAGTCGTTGCTAATGATGACACCTAAATCTCTCTCTTCGGTGACAGGAATGAGCTTCTTTTGGGACATTGAATTTTCTCATTTGAGGATATGAGTGTTTTAACACTCGCCATTACGCTTCATTTCTTCCATAGATTGCGCTGTTCTTCATTTCATCGCCTGCCCACATGTGCGTTAGCATGCCCTACCCCTTCGAGGAGTGCTCTGACAGATTGATTAATATCTGCAGCTGTCCTCGCCAGCTCAGGGCCTGTCTCGAGCATCGTTTCCACTGGCAGCTAGGTTGTAATTTTGTGTTTCCTGATTTATACAGATGCAGATACAGACACTAGACCGCATCGCCCAGAAAGGGGGGTGGCCGACGGCAAGGCGCACCTCACACCCTCATACACTCACACTCACACAACTTAGCCCTTTTGTGCTAAAGGGTCCGGCCGGTACACCCTCAACATATACTCTGGGTGAAGAGTCCAGTCCGAGGATCCGTCGTCAGCAGCAGGGCCCGACAGTTTTCACTGGTTTACCCCCGCCGTGTCATAATAGCCACCCACGACCATCCCGACAGCGGGATGCCAAGAGCGAGAGAGCACAGCAGAGCAGCGTCAAAATCAACCATTCACAAACGTTCTCCACTCACGCCTGTTCATTGCACGCTCTCTCGCCACCTCCACATTCATGTCTCTCCTTCCTAACGCCTGCTTCACACCATCCATCCACCCAAATTTTGGTCTACCTCTAGGCCTGCGACCACTCGCCTCCGCATTCATCACCCTTTTCACCAATCTCCCTTCATCCATTCTCTCCTTGTGCCCGAACCATCTCAGAACACACGAATCCACTCTGTCTTCCAGCTTCTTCACCATCCCTGATATGATTCGAACCACATCGTTGGTGATCAGTCATGCTCCTCAATCATTTCATCTCGGAAACATTCAACCTTCTTCTCTCCTCTTTACTTCAGCGTACTTTGAGGATTAATGGAATATCCTTCTCACGTAAATTCTCACACGGCTTGTTAGATTAATGACGGGCTATCTTGTGATAGTATCCTTCTAACAAAAATGAACACTCATGCGTTGATACTTGACCGTGAACTGGCGACTGCCCTCATCCATCGAACATTTCTGCATTCAACAACCATACCGTATATTTATTTTGAGTAAGAAGATATTCATTGTGTCCTGTGTACCGATCACCATGTTTATATGAATTTATAGACTTGTACAAGACTTATTGTGACTGTAGGTATCATTTGAGTTGAGGTTCAGAAGCACAAATGCTCTCCTGTTGCTCACATTTGGGGCTGGCCTAGCCTGGCTTGTGCCAGGCGTGCGTTAACGTCCGCCCGATGAGTATTAAACCGAGGGTAAAATGGCCCCAGCTCAGTAGTAGAAAACCTTGGTACCACGAACATCTGATGAAAGGAGGTAAGCATCGTAGGATTCTGATCCAAATGTGTTCATTTATATCACTACCGTTATATTCCATATGCGTATATGTTCAGTGTTTAAATGCTATCGAGATCGTTAATGAATACTGTAAAGAAAACTGGACCTAACAATGATCCTTGAGGCACGCTGCTTGTGACATTACGCCAGAGGGAGGAAGCACCATTAAGTACATCTCGCTGCCGACTGTTCGTGAGCCAGCATTTTATCCAGTTGTTCAGCTCGCCTAGAATACAGATGCTGTGCAATTTACTAACTAGGCGTTTGTGGGGGACTTTATCAAATGCCTTGAGAAAGTCAAGGTGAATGATATCGATCGGAGATTTTGTGTCGTGGATTTAATTACATTGTTGATAGAAGTAACAGGTTAGCAAGACAGGAACGGTTGTGTCTGAAGCAATGCGGAGAGTCGTCAATCAGTTAGTTTGATTCTAAGAATTCTGTAATTTTATCCGTAATAAACTTTCCATCAATTTGCCAATGATTGAGATGAGACTAATTGGACGGCAATTGCCGGGTCACTTTTTGTCCCTTTTCAAAAAATTGGGGTAACATTAGATTCTTTTCATTTAGAGGGGCAGGTTCCATTTGTGAGCGATTGAGGGAAAATGTTAGATGAATGTTAGGAGATTTCGTTTCAACTCTCTTGTAGAATTTTGGGATGAACTTGGTCTGGTCCTCGAGATTTTGTGACTTTTAATTTATCTATACATTTAATCACTTCGGCAGGTGAAAAAATCACTGTGCTGAAGGCTTCCATCTGTGTTTCCGCTCTGATATCCTCAGGATTAGCAATATCCTGATTCTCTGACGTAAAAACAGAACATAAGTATTCATTAAGTAGGACTATCATTTTGGTTTCGTCCGTTTCTAGTTCACCAATATCGTTCTCGAAAGGACCAAGTACAGATCTTGAATTTTTTAACTCGAAATATAACGAACAAATTATTTCGGATTAGTTTTGGCATCGGTGGCAATTTCATTTTCATACCAAATCCTTCTTCTCACGTTTCTGGACCCTTTTTAGATCTCTTTTGATGATGTATTCATTTTGGCTATGTCGTCATTTGGATGTTTTTTTTTATTGAGTGCTTTGATTTCTTTCGTGACTGAAGACGCTGCAATTCTCCTTTCCAGTACTTAGGCTGTTCGCCTGTTTTTTGCGTGGGATATGCTCATATTCGATATTTTTAAGTGCAGACAAATTGTTAAGCGATTGATTGACATCATGTCCGAGGGTTATATCTGCTGACGCTATTGACTCTCTTAAGTCATCAAAGTTGGCTAATCTAAAGTTAGTGACTTTTTCGCAGTTTGTTGACGTTTTCAACTCAAGCTCTATCAAAGAACGTATACAGTTGTGGTCGCTAGTTCCGAGGGGTTCGCCCACTTCGACGTTCGTGACATGAGAGTCGCCTGCAATAAATAGGAGATCAAGAATATTGCTACCGATTGGAGATGTTTTCACCACTTGGGTCATGAACTTATCGTCTGCAAAATCAATCAGACGCTGGCCGATAACAGTGCATTCGTTAGTTTCCCAATCATTGTCTGGGATATTGAAGTATCCGAACACAATACTGTGTTGTGACGGCATCGACTAGGGTGTTGTAAAGGTCGATGTCATCTGCAACCTTGCGTTTTGGGGTCGATAGACGAGGGTAATTTGACATTTTATATGTTTACCGACTACTTGGATTGATACTATGTTGTGTCTGCTGTTAGGAATAGTGACTTCTAATATTTGCAGATTAATTTTCCCGAAAATCAGCACTTCTCTGCACTCTCGGCCTTGTCTATCTTTGTGAAATAGTAACCGGGGAGAGTATATTCACCTAAATAATGCTTGGTGTTCAATTTCATTCACGATTCCGTGATTGCTTCTATGTCGATACATTAATTCATTGTAGGGATACCTCGGAGACTTCTAGCGTTCACATAGTAACATTTGAGAGTACCGTTAGTCCCATTAACTTGATTTTCTTGACTTAATCTTCATTTACTATGAGGTTTTGTGTCAGAGCCAGGACTTTCGTTTTCGTTTACTCGGGTTGTACTAGCGGAGTGGCGACTATTGCCTCTAACTCGGACTGGACTGATGACAGGTACTTTTTTGCTAGGACCTGCGGTGATGTTTTGATGGGCTCTTGCAATTGTTGTGTATCTAGTGTTGAAACGGGCGGAGGCCGTTGGATCATTTCGTCGGGTACTGATGGCGGAGTTGAGGGTATGATATCAGGTACGTTTTCTGACTTATTTTCGGTGACAAGACCATCACCGATCTTTTTGAGGATGTTTTCGATGGCATCAAGTCCATACGTGTTTATGCGAGCCTTTTTGGTGATTCTATTAAAGTTATAGTACTTTGGGTCAATCATCATTTCCCAATGATCAGAGAAAAGGATTTTCTGTGCTTATATAT
>SDVV010030908.1:0-11614 GCA_016164225.1 Gammarus roeselii
ACACACTCACACACACACACACACACACACACACACACACACACACATACCACACTTACACACCTACACACACACACACACATACCACACTTACACACCTACACACACACACACCTACACACCTACTCCTACACACACGCACACATACACCCTTACACACACACGAACACACTCACACACACACTTACACACCTAAGCACACACGCACACATACACCCTTACACACACACGCACACACTCACACACACACTTACACACCTAAGCACACTCGCCAACAAGCATATAGCATAAGAGTAAAGTACGAAACAGCAATTTGATGAAGACGGCACTAGATAGACAGAATGATAAACAGTTAGTAATCAGTTTATGGAAAAATTACAAGGGTTAACTGAAGTATTCAATCAATGTTTTAAGAACTTACTAGATGTTCGATTCGAAGAACAGCAAGTTGCAAATTTAAAGATAATCTACGTGGATTCACTAACGTATTCAAAGGTAGAAGCCTTAGATGGACAGATTATTGAACAGAAAGAGATTTAAAGAATATTTTTGTTCCTACATATTCACATTTAAATGCTTAGAAAAATTATCTTAACGCACAATATTCTAAATTCAATTAATTTTGTTTATAAAATTTATACCAAGTTTATAAAGGTAAAATCCCCAATTTATGATCGCTTTGAATCTTGACTGTCATCAAACCGTCCCATTCAACACTGTACGACTGAAATAATATCCTACACAACAGTGTAATAAAACAACATAAAATAAAACTCAATAAGACTATAAAGGATGTCCCAAACAACGCAAGCATAGAAAAATGTAAAAGCTAGTAATATATCGTTTAAGTGCCTGTTTGAAACCATGGGTTGTGGTTCACTCACTAAGAAATGAAGGTACAGTATTCCACGCCCTCGAGGCGGTCAAATACACAGAACGCTTAGTAAGAGACAGCAGCTGAAAGGTTGGTATAAAACTGTCTTGGTTCCTAGTGAAATAATCATGATTGGTAGTAGTAGTAGGCCTGGGACGGGCTGGCGAGTCCATTCCAGCAGTTCCAAAATTGAATTTAAGTGCAAATAGCCCAGCCTAGATGAGGGGTCCTTGGTTCATGGGCTGCCGGATGCTGAAGGCTACAACGGAGTTTTTGCCACCTTGGCAGTATTAATATGAAAGTCACATTTTCTTAGTAAGGGAGTGGATTAGTCTCCCAGTGAATATCGAGGCGGTTTTAATGGTGTTTACGTTATTACTGTTCACCACATCATGTGGTTAGCGGTTCCAAATTGTTGGTATCTTGATTGGAGATATATTCTCGGACACTGATGTTCGAATGATGATTTTTGTTGGTTTCTGTCTATTATTTCTGTAACTTGGGTTCTGATCTCGATCAAAGAGGTCTTCCGTGTTAGCTCTAGTAAGGCCGACTAGGTATTTGAAGGTTTCTATTAACAGACCACTAAGTCGTCATCTTTCAAGTGATATCAGTTCAAGTTCGTCGAGTCTTTGCAGATATGTCTTATTTCTCAGTTCTGGTATAATTTTTATTGCTCGGTGCTGAACACGTTCCATTTTGTTAAAATCCACTCTTTGGTGAGGGGACCAAAATTGTACAGCAAATTCCATTTGAGGTCTGGTGAGTGCAGTATATAATTGAAGCACGATGTCCCTGGACTTGTAGTGGAAGTTTCTGGATACAAAGCCAAGGACTCTATTCCCTTTCTTGTAGCTAGCTTTCACTTGTTTTTTTCACTTGAGGTCTTTGGTGATTAATAATAATAGGTCTCGTTGTTGGCCGACTTCAGTCATAAGCTGGTCTGTCATTACGTAAGCAGAATTTCGATTTTGTAATCCGATGTGCATAACAGTGCAGTTTTCAATATTAAAGTTTATTTGACAATTATCAGTTCGCTTTGCGGCAGAGTTTAGTGTCATCAAAAAACTTTAATACCTTACCGACTATGTCGGTGTTGAGGTCGTTTATATAGGTTATAAAGAGAAGGGGCACAAGAACACTGCCTTGGGGTATTCCTGATGTTACCGTAGCCCACTGACTTTTTCCTTGTCCGACACATAGACACATTGCTTGCGCCCATAAGTCAATTTCGGAGCCACCTGGCCACGTTTCCAGTTATGCCAAGCGCCTCCACTTTTCTCAGTAGGCGGTCATGAGGGACCTTATCAAACGCTTCCTGAAAGTCAAGAAAATAAGGTCGACAGCGTTGGTTTCATCGTAAACCTCGGTGACTTTATTGATGAAGTCCAGGAGATTAGACAGGCAGCTAAGTTGGCTTCTGAAGCCATGTTTGGTTTCCTTGATGAGGTGGTTTCTCTCGAGGTGAGATGTTATACTTGTCTTTATCAATATTTCCAAGGTTTTGCCAACCACAGATGTGAGACTGATTGGTCAATAGTTCTCTGGCTCTTGTCTACTGCCCTTCCTGAATATGGCTGTGATGTTTGCTGTTTTCCAATTTTCATGGATAATGCCACTAGTCCTACCTGTTAAAGACCACTGTCAGTGGACCACCTATGATTTCGGAGAGGTTCCGTAACAATCTCGGGTGCGGGTAACCTTGTCCTGTTGATTTGTAAATATTTCGGTTGCTGAGTTGTTCTTCTACTTCACCGACGAGGAAGTGAATATTTTCCAACGGTTGCATTTCTCCAGGGAGTACGATTTCTGGAATATTATTAATATTCTCTTCTGTGAGACGGTCATTAAGTATTCGTTGAGTATCATAGACATGTCTGCATTGGATGATTTTAGATCACCTGCACTATTTCGTAAAGGGCCAATGCTGCTTTAGTAACATTTCTTCCTTGTTTCTGTTGGCGCTTTTGACCACTCTCTTCACTCTTCTACCAGCCCGCTCATGCGCTTGATCAAACTCTGGTGTCGGATTAGTTATGTGGACTTGGTACAATGTCTGTCGACGAGCAGGAGCGATTGTTTATTCGTACTTTTCTCTCCGGGATGTATAGCTTGCTTGCTTGCTTGCATCACCCTATCTATCTCTAAGATACGTAGAGCATTCATAAGCGGTCCTGCTATCGAATTGAGACCCAAGTCTGTGGTTTTGATTTCCTCCTTTCTCGCGCTTCAAAAATTATAGTTGTTCCTTGATAATTCTCGTGTCGTTCTGTTTGCTGTGATTTGGAATTTCAACTATTTAAAGGTGAAAAGGTGACTTTGCCATTAAGCAACGATCTATATCGATGAATGCATAGGGATTTCCTGATATGTAAATCTATTTGATCTGCGGCATTACCAAGAATAGGGAAATTGTCCAAGGATAATGGGACATAACAAATTTCTGCATGTGAGCGGATAGACGAATGAGGTGGACTAGCGAGATGGCTACCAGTAATAAAGCTCCTCCTCGTGCTTTGCTACGCGAGTTCTGAGCATACGGCGTTGTAGAGCCCACGAACTCAGACGCACTTTGTGCGCAACTGAACTTGCAGACCACCGATGTAGTTCGAAAATAGAGAAGGGTCGACGCT
Source organism: Gammarus roeselii (assembly GCA_016164225.1). Classification (NCBI taxonomy): domain Eukaryota; kingdom Metazoa; phylum Arthropoda; class Malacostraca; order Amphipoda; family Gammaridae; genus Gammarus; species Gammarus roeselii. The sequence goes on from SDVV010030908.1 coordinate 3,508, forward strand.
TTTTCATGTAAATTGGGAATTCTCGATTGATGTTTAAATTTATGACCAAGTGCAAGATTTACAAACAAAAATAATTTTGGTAGATTCAAACTGTAAAAGAATGGCCTACGTTCAACTGACTTGCTCAAAGCATGGCAATGTGAATCACTATGAACAAATTACATTGAAAGAAGGAAAGTATGACCACCCTTACCACTGCCCTGAATACAACACCTAACGAAATGTCGATTTTCTTCTCTCTCTTAGATTTTTTTTAATGTCTCGACATTTCGTGAATTAATTCACAGAGGAATTCAAGTACGCGTCTCAGCGAATTCCCCAAGAGAATCTCTCCATCTTTGGTATAAACAATGAAATTAGTCGATGCAATCCGATGAAGTCATTTCACGGCGGTTCTGTATCATTACCATCTCGACTGAAGTTATTGTGAACCATTAGCGTAGGCTTTTGTCTGCCAATGTGAAAGGTAGATTCTCGAAGTATTTCATCACATTCAAGAAATTATTTCATGGCCTCCAGGATGCTCCCTAGCTCTAAAAATATAAATTCTTCATAGCCTCAAACTTCAGATCAAATCATTATCATTTGAGTATTTTTATAGCTTCAAGCTGTACCAAAGATCATCTACAGTGTCTTCTCGTAGCGATATCTATGATGTTCGCCAATTGAGTGGGAATAAGGATTTAGTAGTAACTCGGCCAGATATAGGTAGAGGCATCGTGTATACTTGTGGACAAATTGAAGAACCTGGAGAGTAGAAGAAAAATAATAGGGGATTGAAATATAAACAAATTGCTGAACCTGCCATGCATTAATTCGCACAGCGCATTGAGGATAAAATCAACAACTTCCTTCACAAACTTAAAGGTCGAAATGTACGGTCTGATGAATTCAATAGTAATTTTTTCTTACCTGGTTCTGGCTTATCTAAATTTCAGAAAACTGATTTAACAGCAGAATATCAATCCCACCCAATAGTTGTAGCATTAATAATTTTTTTTTTGCTAAATTACCTTTTGCGTTCAATTTTTAATTAATGAAGTTTTGCGCAGAGGCAGTATCGTAACCAATGAATGACCACTGAGTTCGAAAACACCATCGCTTACTGTTCTTTGCCTCAAAGCTCAAAAGTTTACAAGTTTCCAGGGTATAGAAGCTTATTATTTGCTGTATCAAAATAAGAGCCGGTCACCGCTCTAAGCCGAATATCGCTCCAAGACCGAATATCGTCTCTTAAAGGTTAAAGTTTTCAACTTGATTGGAGAGATCGACTATCATCTCTTTAGAGCGAGAGCAATTAGGCACCTCAGAAGTATACCCCTGGGAGTATCCCAGGCTCACCCGCCTTCCCGCGGCGTCCTCGTTAACCATCAAATTTCATTTATCCCTTTGTGTAAATATATTTTGATTTAAAAGATCCTTCCACCGTCCCCTCCTTTCAATTTGTAGCTACATCTCTCCCTTGATGCGCAAAGAGGCGAGCGCTTTATTGACACAGGGGTTTGAAAAAAAAATAAAAAAAATCGTAAAAAAATTATTATAGAACAAGAACCTTACAACAAATATATTAGCTTCAAGTCTAGTTATAAGATTATTTTCAAGTTAATTTCAAGAACGTATACAAACATACCTATATACTTTTCAATTTACAAGTAAAGAAGGCCCCACCTTTAGTTACCCTGAACTCCGGGTGATCAGACGATGGGCAAAACCGGGCCCTATCGGAGAGAGGCTGGCATCCCTTCTAGAGTGTCGTACTCCAACCCACCAGCGAAAATGGACGTCGAACTCCTCAGAAGTCCCTCACCGACAGGAGACCTGACCCAGGTCGTAGTTGATGACACCAGTGAGGGCTTCTTGAGGCTGGACGCGAGCGTGATCGGAACGCAGAATGCCCTAGGCATGATAAGAAAAATGATGGGCCTTCCCGAACTGGAGACTGAGAACTGCTCGGCGCCCTCCAGTGAAGTCGGTGAACGCCTCACTAAACTCGAGAACCTGATGAAGAGGATAGAAGCCAGGGAACCCGTAACCTGTTTGTGTGCTTCCACCTCTGCTCTCCTCCCAGCCGAAACTCATAATGCCCGAACACCAAGAAACGTAAAAAGGAGACAGTACACTCGATATGATGACCACAACCTATTCAACAACGGCCCTAAATTCCCCGAACACTTGAAAATGACATTCGTTGTCAATGACAGACCGGATATTTGCCCATATAAACTACGAGAAGAACTGGGCTCTATGACTGGCCACCCAATTCTCAACATCACCGCCAGCGGTGACGATAGCATCACCATTAAAGTAGACACAAAACTTCAAAGTGACACTATACTCTCCAGAACCATAATATGCGGAAAGCTTTGCAAAATCATACCACATCCAACTTTTTCCATGAGTTCAGGCCTAATTTACATCGAGGGTCGCTCGAGTGATGAAACCGACGAGTTCATCACCGGACTCGTCCAATACGAGAAATGTGTAGTTGAAGCGAAATTCTTACCAAAAATCAAACCAAAAAGAAACACCACCACGGCCCTTCTGCTTTAATTCAATTGCCCCACCCCACCGAACTACTTAGACATACCTTTCTCTGACACCAAAACCAAGGTTACACCCTTCGAAAGACGTCCGATGCGATGCTACAAATGCCAGAAATACGGACATACGAGCCAAAATTGTAGCGAAAAAAAAAGATGCTCACACTGCTCCCAAGACGACCACGATAAACGGGACGATCCCTTGTCGTGCCCATCCGAAGAATCTCACTGCTTTTACTGCAAAGTAAACGGCCACCCTACGGGACACGGAGACTGCCCAGGACAAGACTGAGAGGGAGATCCTGCAATACCAAACGGACCACAAAGTCGAGCGACGAGAGGCTGCGGCCGCGATTCGCTCCCCCCAGGCTGACCCTCCCACCCAGGAGAGAAGATCAGCATAATTTCCTACCCACTTCCTTATAACGCTTGTAGATTGCGGTGAGAACAAAGTTGCACCTTCAATGAACCCATTCACCATGATGAACTCGCTCACCAAACAACTGGCAGGCAAACCGATAAAAGTTAACCGACAGGGAAGGAAGTATCTGGCCCACGTCGTAAATGTCGAGCAAAGCAACGCCGTACAAAGGATTAACAAAATTGACAGATACAAAGTAACTGTCGAATTACATCCGTTCTTCAATGCTACGAGACGAATTATAAACACTTCCAACAACACTCCCAAAACTGACCTAAGCGCTTTTGCAGCAGTTTAGCTAAAGATAATGGAGTCACCAACGTTTCTCTAGCAGAGTGGATCAAACCACAGAACACCCACATCACCGCATATCAAATCCCTTTTCCAGGACGCAACACACCAGAATTCATAGCAATCCCGGGCGAACAAGGGAAAACAAAAACTTACCCATGGCGATAAGGCCTGCAATGTGCAAAAAATGCCTGGAATACGGCTACGTCATCAAAAACTGCCAGCAATGCATATCCCAGCGCTGTAAGAGGTGCACCGGCGAGCATGACCGAAAGGACTGCACAGTTCGCCAACCTGAATGCTACCACTGCCAATGCCTCCACGAGGCAGGCGATCGCGACTGCCCAGATCACAAGCACCAAAAAGCAATGACAACCATACAAAACGATCGCAGAGTCACACGAAAACAAGCCATCCATATCTTTTACGGCGAAAACCAAAACTGTCGTAATTTAAATTACGCCAAAGCAGATAAATCTAAAACTAAGCCTACCACATCAGACGACACTCATGTACCGTCAACACGACCTATTACCATGAACCCAACACTCCTCTCTAGCACTAACATTACCGCAACCAGCCCAGCGACCGCCCTCGTAGTAGAGGCGGGCGCCCCAAGCAATGAATCCACCAGTGCCGAGGAGAGCACTGCGATGGATGCGAAGAGACGAAGATTCCTCCGACGATGACCGCGGGGTACGCGACGCCCTCTATCCACGAAGCAAAAAGATTAGCAACAGCCCACGAGCCTCAGCTCGACTCGATCAGAGCGTCGAACGCCTTCTGACCATCTTAACTGCGACCACACCCAGCGAGAACCAAAGTTAGGAATTCAACCCTCTGCTAACACCAGAACATCTGACAAGTGAGATCAACCATCGCCTTCGCGAGAACGCGTTGAAAATCTTCAACGAAGAACTGATACCCAAAACCACTGATCGACCATGCACCGCACTCGACTCAAATATCCCAATGACTCCTTCTCAGCCACCATAATGTTTACAAAACCCTCCATAGAAGAGAAACGCGCTCGCTCAAGAAGCAAACACACAGATCGGACTTCCTCGTTCTTCTCCTTCTACAAGAGCACTCACAGCCGAGAACGCAGTGAGTCTATGTGATCATTTTCTACAGAAAGCGGACGCTCCTGCGAACGCTCTCGACCTAAGACACCTGCGCCTCATAGACACGAACACCACGAAAGTTCCTACAAACCACGCGACCGCTCCAGACCATCAAAATCTGGGAGTGAAACAAATTCGAAATCAACAACAACACAATACTTCAGTGGAATTGCCAGGTGCTTCTTACCAACCGACCAAACAATCCCGACGAACAGGAACTTAGATTCAACTACCGGAAAGTCAGATGGGAGGAATACTCGACACAAGTCGCATGGGACGATGTGGAGGGCCTACCCGAAGACATTTCAGAGCACGACCTTGTCATACATCTATACGAGAAATTCCAAAGTTCAGCTGTCGCATGCATTCCCCAATATTTACCCTCAACCTTTTTCCCAAAACCTTGGTGGTGCCCCGAGGTACAAGAGGACCGGCGTGAAAGGATGTACGGGGCTTTCCGCCGCGCACGTTTCCCCAGGAACCGAGAAGCCTGCAGGAAAAGGGGGAATTGCCGTGTTCCGTAAATTTAGTGTGGAGACGAAACGAGAAAGCTGGACCCAATTAGTTGATATAATCAATCGAAACACCCCTCTTTCCCAAGTGTGGGGGAAAAATCAGACGTATCCAAGGTCGCCCCGAGCGACCTATCCACATACTGTCGGATGGAGACACTGTCTATTCTTCCTACGCGGACATCGCGGACACACTTGCTCAGACTTTCAGCCAAATATCACAATCAACAAGCTATACGGCTTCTTTCCAACGGCAAAAGATCTTAAGAGAAAGTGAGCACATTGATTTCACTTCCACAAATGAAGAATTCTACAGCAAACCTTTCTCCATCCATGAACTACAATATGCAATTGACCACACTCGTGAAACCTGACAACGCTCTCCAGCACCTACTAAAAGTGTTCAATACGTTGTACTCAAATTCATTCTTTCCCAACCAATGAAGGGAATCCGTAATTATCCCGATACCCAAACCCGGAAAATGTCACAGCGACCCACATAATTATCGTCCCATTGCCCTAGCTAGCGTGCTATGTAAGATTATGGAAAGAATGATAAACTCATGCCTAGTCGACTACCTTGAAATGCATGCAGGCCTTAACAACCTCCAGTGCGGTGGCCGTAACCGCCACTCCACTACGGACCACCTCGTACGATTAGAATCAGACATTAGACAGGCCTTCGTCCGAAGAGAACATGTGGTTTCCATTTTTTCGACGTTGAAAAAGCATACGGCACTACGTGGAAATACGGGATCATGAAGGATCTCCATCGTAAAGGTTTGAGAGGTCGGCTAACATTTTTCATCCACCAATTTCTACAAAATCGCACCTTCAGGGGCAAGGTTGGCGACACTCAGTTTCCGTCATATCAGCAAGAAATGGGCGTCCTCCAAGGAAGCGTCCTCAGTGTCACTGTTTTTATTCTCAAAATCGAGCAGTTAATCGACATTTTCCCCCGAGACGGAAGACTCCTCTCATCGCTATACGTGGACGACCTACAAATAAGCTACAGACACCCCAGCCTCATAACGATTCAACATGAACTCCAGAAGTGCCTAAACCTTGTCGGGAACTGGGCTTCCCTAAGCGGATTCCGATTCTCGCCCTCTAAAACTAAAAGCATGCATTTTACCATTGTGCCCGGTTTACACCTTAAACCAGCCCTAACGATGCACAACACATATTTAGCATACGAAGAAACGATCAAATTCCTGGATCTAATGTGGGTGGGACCCTAAACTCACGTGGCGACCCCACATCGCAGCCCTAGCGACTCGCTGCAAAAGGTCGACAGGACTTATCCAATCGGTGACATCACTGAAGTTCGGCGCCGACATGGACACCGGAATGACGTTGTTCAGAGCAATAATACGATTGTGCATGGACTACGGAGCCGTTGTCTACGGATCTGCAGCCAAAACTACTCTCGACCCTTTCTCGACCATCGCAAACAATGCTTTGCGTATCACAACCGGCACGTTTCGCTCCACCCCAATCGAATCCCTTAACGTGCTCGCAAACGAACTTCCACTTCCGCTCCGGCGAGACAAACTTTCACTACAATACTATTCTATGATTAGAAGTCTAATCAACAACCCAGCAATCAGCTACATCACCAACATATCCGATAAGCGCATTTTACGGCTAAAAAAAATATATGCCCACCGTTTTCCCTACTTGTGGACAACCTGCTGACCTCGGTAAACATCGATCGTAAAGCTATTAAGCCTTCATTTTCCTTCCGAATCCTTCAAATTAAAACATCAACATGGATGATCAACCCACCACCGGTCAACCTAGGCCTGCAAATGTACCCTAAAGCAGCTACTCCAACCAATGCGTACCGGCAGGAATTCCTAAGACTACTCGAGGAAGAATATTTAGAGCACCGCCACATATACACTGACGGCTCTAAAACCGCGGACGGAGTAGGAGCCGCCGCTGTGTGCGGGGACACCCCACTTACAGCCACCCTTTCACAAAGGCCTCCATGTTCTCTGCGGAGCTTAACGCACTCGAACTAGCCATCTCTATTGCAAAAACACATCGCTTCCCCAAATACGTCGTATTCTCAGACAGTCCGAGTGTCTTCACCCAGCGTACAACACTGCACTACGAACATGCAGTTCTACGTAAAATGCAGCACGATCTCTTTGTGATGACCGAGAAGGGTCAGGCAGGGGAATTCTGCTGGATCCCCGGGCTCGCGGGAATAAGAGGAAACGAACTTGCGGACTCGCTTGCTAAACTGGCATCTACTCCCCAAGAACAATTTTTCGCAATACATTACCGGGACTGGTTACCAATCATCAACTTCCATATACCATCCCGATGGGATGAAATGTGGCAAAAGAGTGGACAAAAAATGCTTCCAGTCAAACCCCCATTCGTAGAATGGGAAACAAAGTTCACCAACAGTAAAGACCAAGTATTCATCAACCGCTTGTGCACGGGACACACGTGGACAACTCACAACCACTTGATGGATGTCGACTTAGGACCAAACGCGCCACCTTGCCCCTGTTGCCACCAAGTGGCTATCAGCGTGAGACACTTCTGATGGATTGCAACGCACTCGCAGCAGCCCGACGAGCGTTCCTAGATCCCCCGTGCATCCTACAAAGCCTACTCACGGACCCCACCTACCGTAAAAAGCTTATCGCTCTTGGAAAACACACCGGACTCTACGAAGATGCCTAAACCCCAAACACCTGTGCAAGTGAGGTGGTCTCTCCACCCCATTACGCACAGAAATAACAACACATTTTACGAAGATACGCATTAACTCTTTACTCTCTCGTACCCTTTAGCACGCAAATATGCCACATTTGAAATATGTACTGACTTCATCTTGACATGACTAATATTTTCGCACGCGAGGCCGGGCGAACTTACCTGAATTAACGAGAGTCGCGCTCAACGGGGGAGCCTATTATAACTCACGTTGAGGCTCTGGTGGAAATGAGGCTCAAATCAAATCATAGATATGTTCTCATATAAATTGTAGGCCTGTGTAATTCCCTAATAAAAAATGTGTTATAAATCTATAACAAATAAAATATATCATAAATGTTCTATTCGCCATATCCTATATTTAACTCGAATGCCTAGCACTGAAATTGCAGTTATGCAACATGGCTTGCAAGGAATCGCAATACAACGCCTACTGCCTGCATTAAAAATGCGATAGATATCATGTAATTGAAATTGCTCTCG
>SDVV010030909.1:0-11614 GCA_016164225.1 Gammarus roeselii
GGCATTTCATTTTCATTTGCTGTGCTAAAGGTACTAACGTCTAAGCAGTCACTCGGATCATTGCATCCTGTGGGTAGAAGCGTCTGGACGGTTTATCAAATAAAGCTGCTCATTGGGTAATAGTTCCACTGTATCACTCGCGGCATCGAATTATTGGGTCAATGATACTCAGGTGGTAGATCAACTATTTATATTGTTGATCCTATTAGGTGTTAGGTTGGCAATTCAAGTCATTCGTGATGCGATGCGGGCGCGCTAGTTGTGATTATTCAAGGCTTTTGAACGCGTTTAATGGTAATTTAGACGTTCTTTTATTTGCCTTGTCGTTTTGAGTAGACTAAATGAGATGAATATGGCGGACTGGATACAAATAAATGTAACTGATATATGTGAGATTCTACTTGCCTTTCGTTACACACGTGAGGTTTACATGTAATTACGTGTCAAACGGAGCATGTTCCAGATACCCATTGCAATAGCAGTGGATATACGTTGACCAGCTCCCGGCTGGAAAGCTTCCAGTGTTGCCCTCTCCACTTGTCTAGCAGCTGCTTTGCTTTGATTGCACTCCAAGGGCATTATAGAGTGTGTGTACGAGGGGCTCTGGGCGGATGAATCAATTGTTCAATAGACCTCGTGACCTTGGTAATAGTGTTTAACGGTAGACCCACAACTGAGTGTCCACTCTTTCTTCGTACCTCTCTTTTATTTTCCCTTGTGGCTTTATCAATTTATTTTTCCGACAAGTTAAAAAAAAAAAAATCGAGCAGAACCACGTGTTGTTAAGCCTGATCCTGGGGCGTGTTGGTTAAAGGGGCTTATAGTCACCAGTACTGCCTCCCAAATCGTTCCTTTTAATTCACGCAATATATTTGTTAGCCATTGCACAGTTTGAGATCATTATACCCGGACGTGTACCCAAATTCTGATCGTTTTGCAGCCCCTAAACCTGGTGGTCGTAACTTCTACTCGACTTTTCGTGACTTGTTTGGCAGTGTGCAAGAATATTCCGTTGATTCTTCGACTTGCATTGCGATATTCTGATCTGTGATTCTCTTGACTGATCGACGTCTTGGGTTGAAGTTGCAGATTACTAACTTTGTTTCGAAATTTCCTGATGCGTTCCAGAGTCCAAAGAACTGATGGCGGTCGCGTGGTTTCGTATTTCGAGTTCAATTAACAGATTGATTGAATAATTCTATACCCAACATGAAATCGGTTCAACCTTTCTTTCATCAGAAAATCTGTTACCATAAGTTCTTCGTCGTCGCGAACAGGAGACCATTCTATCAATTTTTATTTATTGGAAACAGGCGATATTTGATACCGGGAAAAGACGGGGGTCGGGAGCGCAGGATGGAGAACCGCTTGCAACTGGAGGCAGAAGGGGTAGACAGGATACTGGGACATTTTTGCTGAAAAATAACGGGCCCGGCAAGAAGCAACTTGCGGAACGGAGCAGGAATCGGGTAAAAGAATTACAATGAAGCTCCTTCCCCTTCCCATGCCTATTTATTTCAATCTAAACAAGATACAGAAACAGAGCACGACCCAATCTCATCAACAGAATGATGATTGATAATGCAGCTATACAGAAACAGAGCACGACCCAATCTCATAAACAGATTGGTGGCTGGTAATGCAGCTATACAAAAACAGAATTAACTTAATAAATTGCATTTACATTTCCTCCCACTCTCTTCTTCATGGGGCATAACATTTGCTAGTTGCTTTACTCCCAACCCCAACTTCACTGGTACATTCGACTTGCGACTATCCGAGTAAAGCGAATCCCACGCAAAACGACAAGTGAATAATTCGGTCTGCACTAATTTTAATTAGTTGGCCAATACGACCCCTGGACACCGCGTCGGCATCACTGTTTTCCAGCCCTGGACCCCTCATCAAATTGCGAGCATGGTCGCATCGAGCGCCGAAACGAAAGGCTGTGATTTATGATAACAGCCCTAAAAGGTAAAGTATCTGAGAGGATGGTCTCACTGCCTCATGTTTTGGCAATATCAATAAAATTGGACTGTGGCATCTTGGTTTGATACTCAAAACTGGTCTCACTGACAACATTTGTCTACATGAGCCTGGGGATTCTTGATTGACCATGGAAATTCAGGGCCGGGCAGTTCCTGAGCGAAATGATCCTGTCTCATTGTTTATCAAGCAGAAAAGAAGACAATGGGTAAAGCGGACAATATTAGGAAGCGCTTTACCTTGAAGACAATAGGTAATGCGGACAATATTAGAAAGCGGCTTACCTTGAAGAAAATAGGTAATGCGGACAATATTAGAAAGCGCTTCACCTTGAAGACAATAGGTAAAGCAGACAATATTAGAAAGCGCTTTACCTTGAAAACAATGGGTAAAGCGGACAATATCAGAAAGCGCTATACCTTGAAGACAATGAGTAAAGCGGACAATATTAGAGAGCGCTTTACCTTGATGACAAAGGGTAGATCGGACAATATTAGTAAGCGCTTTACCTTGAAGACAATGGGTAAAGGGGACAATATTAGAAAGCGCTTTACCATGAAGAAAATGGGTAAAGCGGACAATATTAGAAAGCGCTTTACCATGAAGACAATGGGTAAAGCGGACAATATTAAAAAGCGCTTTACCCTGAAGACAATAGGTAAAGCGGACAATATTAGAAAGCGCTTTACCTTGAAGACAATAGGTAAAGCGGACAATATTAGAAAGCGCTTTACCATGAAGACAATGGGTAAAGAGGACAATATTAGGAAGCAGCAATGTGTATAATATTACTAGTCACCGTATTTTGATATGAATAAGCCAACATCATCCATGAGTAAATAAGATTTTTCGACTCCGACTACAATGAGCACGTGCACACGACTAGCAGGAAAGAGTGGGTTATCTTACCAGCGCTTTGCAAGCATCATTAACATAAAAGAATATTAAGGGAAACAGCTGTAAGCCAACCATTGACGTCGATGATATTGCACCAGTGTCTGTGATGTTATTGTACCAGTGTCTGTGATGTTATTGCACCAGTGTCTGTGATGTTATTGCACCAGTGTCTGTGATGTTATTGCACCAGTTGATGTTATTGTACCGGTGTCTGTGATTTTTAAGTAGCGCCTCATGGTACTGCATAACTGACCCGAGTCTCCAGTATATGTTAACATTTTTGTCTCTAGCTCCTTTATATGGAAACCGAAACAATAGCGAACGGAATTCTTTTCATCACGTTTTACATGTGATCTCCATCTGCAGACAACACGTTATCAAAAATTATGCTTTCCCTCACTGGGCATATTTTATTCGGACAAACATTTTCACTAACCCAAGCGTCTTGTTCTGAAGATCTGATTTCAATTATAGACGTAAATATTTTCTCCCTCTTTCAGCTAAGTCAACGGAGGTCGTTCGTACTAACGAAAATACGATTTTAATACTTCTTTCCTTTGACCCTCTCCCACCCCTTCAACGCCAGGCGACAATCAAACCGTGTGGCTCGTATGGCCCTCAACGTTCATCTCGGGGGTTTTCGGCAATCGGACCCCGCTCTTTGTATTCCGAGCCTCTGCTGCTGACGCAATATTTTTGTTTTGCCTTCACTGAAGTTTGATCCCACTTAATTACTCCGCAATCAATTCCTGGACTGGATTTAGTCGTCTGACAATTCGAGCTTCCTGTGATTCTAAGGTTCACAAAGAATAAACTTTTACGTGCGAGAGAAAGACACAGAATGAAATGCTGGCTATTTCAATTGGCGTTAAGGAGCATTTAAATTGACTCAGCGTGCCAGCTCAGACCAGCCTTTGAGACTCATAAGTCAGTGGGAAATTATCTGCTATTTGGTGACGTCCTTGCACTGGCCCAGAGTGACAATTAACATCGCAATTAATTGCTATCGGATTGAATTGTATCATCACCTACCAGATCTTGGCTCTGAAGGACGCATGTGTACAATACAAATAAATAACCAAGAAAACTGTCGTGGGAGAAGTACATTTACTATGCATTAGTAGCATACTCAAGAACCCCAAATAAGAATACCAAAATACAGTAAAATAAATTCATGAGGGAGTTGAAAAGAATCTGCCCCTACCCGCCAGTGGCTCGAAGGGAAGTCATAAGTGGACAGACAACGGACTGCGCGATGAGACGCTTTCTGATTTCTGCGTAGTTCCAATTCTTCGTTCGGTAACTGGTAAGCTTCGTCGTTTGCGTGATATTGCCCGGCTCAAAGATCGTTGCATAACATGGTCAGACAAATATAAGGGAACATTTGACTGAGGTTGTATTAATTAGCATGGTGTATTGTTTCAACGATAAAAATACTACAGTGAAATGATAGCACTGTTGACGTTGTACGATGGCATGTCGTGGAAGTCCTGTAAATGAACTTTCTGGGACCGCAGTTAATGTCCTATCAAAGACACTCCTTTCATTCAAGCTGCATCAATGTTTAGGAGCCCGTCAGATCGTCCGACGCATCGTTGGTACAACGGCTGTGATGTGGCCGATACAAACACGATAAATTGACAGTGCAATCAATAGCATATTCACTACTGATTGCACTGATTGACCAGATTTTGGAAAAGAAATGAGTTTGAGTTGTTGCAATCCCATGTGCACGATTGATAATCGCATTCGTGTTTACATTGTTAATATAAAGTTACTTCATTAGCAAAATAAAAATTACAAATGTGTGTATATCTGCAATTGTCCCCGTTGGAATTATTTCAGGCTGTTGATCCCCTTTCTGTCGGTTAGTATTTTTTTGCAGCGCCGCCTTAGGAAGCAGTTTACCGTTTGCTTTGCTCCAGGCTGCGGGTGTGGAGCCGGGGCGCCGGACAACAAACCAATTTGGAGCGACTCCACAAAAAAGAGGGTTTGTGCCCTCGTGTGAGCAGTTACCGAATTTTCGCGCTCAATTTGTGGACTAGAAATGGAACCGTTTGACTGCTGTTGCGAGGAAGGCCTGAATCGGCAAAACAACTTAATAGCTGCTTCTTAGCGATTGAACTTGGGAGCAAGTTTGATGAACTGTAAAATGAGTGATCTTATGACATGTAAGGTTACAATTTTAAGAGAAACGGTAAATGTTGGTTGAAAGAATTTATGGTTTAAAAAAACGTGTGTTTGCTAGTTAACAAGCTAATGTTATTAAAAATAGAGTTGCCTTATATTTGCTTAATGCATATACAACGACATTCAACGACTATCTGACATTTAAATATATATTAATATTAGAATTAATTTTTCACTATCATTAAGAACACAACAACAGTCGTTTCCCATCGCATGCAATTATTTTCAGAAATAAATCAGTTCCAGTTTTATTATAGTGCGAAAAATTGCTTTCAATTGCCCAACAGTTCTCTTTTTCCTTTAGTATTTTACACTTTTAACACGCTGGATAGGAAGTTTTTTGTATAACATTGAGCGTTAGCAATGTCCGTCCACACGTTGCACTGTGTTTGAAAAAAAAACAGTTAGGAGAGAAAATACTCACAAAAAGCTTTAGTTGAGTCGGTATCTCTTTGAAAATTGTTGATGGAGTAATTATGAGCTATGTTGGGCAAAAAATACAGTATCTCCATTCAAATACAGTATCTCGATTCAAATACGGTATATCCATTCATTCAAATACAGTATATCCAGTCAAATCCAGTATCTCCATTCAAATACAGTAACTCCATTCAAGTACAGTATCTTAATTCAAATACAGTATCTACATTCAAATACAGTATCTACATTCAAATACAGTATCTCCATTCAAATACAGTATCTCCATTAATTTCTTAAATACTTACTCAGATTTTCAAGAGATGAACTGGAGTGTATTTTGAAGCCTGTTCCGAGGATCAAAGCTCCCACGACTTGCCAGGAGTCAGCAACGATGGGGATGCTCAGTATTATTATGATATTCATCAGTGGTAATCCTTTTAGCAAGGAAATAATATAGGCACTTGGAAATAGGATACAGTCTGAATACAGGATTAACTTGAGGAAATGTTGTGACTTCCTCTTACTTATGTAAGTCTCAAACGGATAATATGACGGGTTTCAGTCAAGGGATCTAGATTCAGGTGACTAGTAGTCCAGACATCGGTCTAATTTTTCGATGTCGATGAATAGAATGAAAATCAAACCTAAGCAATCCTTTGATTGTACATAATTTACTTTGGGATCCTCAACAACGAAATTAAAAGTTTGTTCGAATTTCTAAGCCAGTCGGAAACAGGTTATTCTACTACAACTGAAATTTGTTATTCATTTGAATTATCATCGAAGGCAGTGACATGGAAGTGTTGTAGGATTTCATTTTGCTGAAAAAGGACGATATATCTCTCTTGCCACGAAATAAGTTACATCTTCAAAAATAATCAGAAACCTCAAACTTGGTTGTAATTGATTTTATGGAGCATTGTTTCTCTTTCCCTCTGTCTCATATGAGCATGATTGATCCATGACACTCGCTACGAATAAATGTGATCCTGGTGTAGACCCTTCCAAAAAATGTAATTATAAATTATTAATATCTTAATTGCTGGCTGATATTTCCTTCATAGGTGATTGCCTTTATTGTTGCTGATGGTTTAAATTGCTGCAGAATAGTTTGAAATGGACAACAGTATGAGCTGCTGTCCAGCTGGACAGCGGCATGGGCTAGACAGCAGAAATAGCTTGGGTAAGATTAGGAACCAAGCACATAAATCAAATTAAATAATTCTACTCGTGATATTCATCTTAATTTTTTTGACTGGGGAAAGCTAATCAGTTGGTTACCGAAATAAATATAAAATACATCTTCCCTAAGCATCATTCACCTCACACTCACAATACAAAGGCTTACTCATAGTAGGAGTAAACAACTGAGTAGCTGCTTTCAATAGAGTCAGCCGTTCCTAGAGCAGCAGCGTGAAGACATATGGCCAACAGCAGGCTGCTTTTATAAGGGCTTTTTATAGCTATCTAGTGCAGGGCGTACTGCTGACTACCATCATCATTTGCCTCTCTTCAGACGATGTTCTGGAGAAGATCAGAACATACGACGCCTCTAACGATTTGGCAGGATTGGTATATTTAAGGTGGCTGGAATGTACTGGATCTAATGTCGGTTACTCATTTCTCTCGTTCATTTCTGCAATAACAAGCGGGTCTTCAAAGGAAGATTTAGTTCTTTGAAATTTTATTCCTGGATTTTCACAGCAATGAATCAGGGATCTCATTCAATCAATGATATACAACTTGTCCAGAACTGTAGAGGAAAGTTATTTTGGAGCCAGTAAAAATAAGAAACTACAAAGATAATCGAAGTTGAATATTTGTTTCTTTTAGAGAACTAGTTAAGAAAAATTCCTGCTTCCGTCAACGTCAGAAATTATCAATCATTCCATAATTTGTTTTGGTAGGAATACATTCATACGAAGTAGACTGGAGTCATCGAGTATAGGAGACCTTCACCTGTTATCCATTTCTTTTTAGCTCTTCATATTATAAGTTTAGTAAAGGTAATTGATGGATTGGATTTAATAATGTAGAGTAAGGTTTTTCTGGAAGAAATAAACAATATTAATTCAATCTTGATATTCCTTGACAAATGCTATGCAAACTGAACTGCCACGATGTAACCAGTTAACAATAAATCATAGTGGCAACAATATATCCGTATTTATGCATGTTTTGGAAGGAACGCCGCTCACTAGGACAAAATTTCCAGAGGCATCAGATCTCAGGCTATGTGCATCGCATTTTCTACCAAACAATGCAACAACGATTTTTTTCTTTCTGGTGTCACTAAATTATTCGCTGTCATCAACTATCTATGGTTATCAAACCATAAACAGTGGATGAGAGAAATCTGAACATTCCCTACCATGAAGTGCTTGTATTGGGCCAATGAGCAGGAATATTTCATATTAGTTCACACAGAGTGTGCTAGGAGTACACTCAGTAACCGCGGGCTCCAATGTCGTTTGAAACTACAATCGAAAATCGCAGATGCAATCGAATGGAAGTCCACAGATAACCAAGCAATAAATGATATCAAATATAATTTAGGAGTTAGAATCATGAATGGTTTTTCTTTTTGAGAACTGAACAAATATTCTACCTTAACAGGTCAAGTAATGTTCGTTCATACATACGAATTTGTGGCATAGAGAGAAATGGCGCTAAAGGCATAGGAGTCGTGGTATCAAGTGAGTTTAGCTATTCTACAATTCAAAAGAAAAAAATATATAATAATGATACAACAACTACTACTAATAATAGTATGTATTGAAGCTACTTGAATTGACCGTTCAAAGAAACACGGTTGATCAAATATTTCTACCGAAAAGTTTAACTTGCGCCACCCAAGGACACATTTGTAGGCAGTAAGAGTGACAAGCATACCCACACACATGCAGATGGATACCTTCTATGCCCTCTCCCTACGTGAGTAGATGAGGTAAAGACATATGTCCGGCGTCACCTACCAGTCTGAGTAGGCATAGTCGGATGCTAATATGACATCAACCAACATACAATTGGTTCCCGGTGTGGAAAAGACAGGTAAGATTGGAACATTATTGCTATTGATATTGGTATCTTCCTGCATCAGCAATATTCCTTCTGTTAAAGGGGATAATTCGTATTTTTCACTACTACACAAGTTCCAGTTATGACCCAGGTCTGTATATTGCCTGGGTCATCGAAGTTTCTAATTAAAAATATATTGCTGTCGAAAGTTAAAGTTGATTTAGTGCATACGTCCGTGAAAGTTAAATGTTGTCACTTCAACTTGAACGTTTTACTGCCGTATTTCAACGCAAAAGCATCTTGATGGTCAATACTCCTGCCTTACGTAACGACTTAAATATCCTCGACATAGTCAATGAGCAAACTTATGTGTCAATGTTTGATGAATGTTTAATGAATTATGCGCAAAGAGAGACTGAATTCCAAAAGGATCCATATTTTCCTACCTACAAGGTGTCTCTGTTAAAGGGGGCATATTTACAATCATCCCTTTTCATTCCAGATAGATACTAAATAATAGTGCACATTTTGTGTTTCATCATGATAAAATCTCTCGGCACAATATCTTGATTTCGAAATGAGCTCCCAAATTGATGGCACAAAGTCTGAATCTATGTTGGAAGCTCGCGCCAGCTCGTCTGACATCGTCTGTGGTCATGAGTAGGGCAGCTTCCTCACACAATCTTCATATTGATGAGGGTTAGGGGCCTTCAATGACATTGAGTTTAGATGATTAGGATGTGGCCTAGGCATAAGCCCCTTCTCGTCCAATACAAGTATTGTATGCGGATCAATTTAAGGAACTGTTACCCTGGAACAAAAACACAAACAATTATATTTCCGAGTTATACAAAGGAGTTTGCACTTGTGGAAATTAAATAACGTCATTTTCATTTGCACACAATTTTTTTTATGAGTAGTACGATTACTGAAGTCAAGTTTTCGAGCCACTTGTCGAATGAAAAGGGTAGAATCTTCGTGAATCTCTTTACTAACAAATGGTTTTCTTCCGTTTTGGTTTTGGGAGTTCTGCGCCCTCGGACTGCATTTTTGAAATTCAATCTTCCTATAAATATTCGAAGACGCGATTGAAAATGTGTGGTTGATATGTGCTCTTTTCTCTACCTCTGATGTTAAATCTCTGCACGAATTTCCGTTTCAACTTTTTTGGAGAGGAAATCATTTTGTAGTCGAGAATGATCCCTAACTTTTGTATCTTCGCTAGCATTACTAAGAGACAAGACATGCATTATTTTTTAGGTAACACATCACACAACATCTTGTATTTGATTCAAAATAGATGATCATGGCAACGTATAGTTTCAGAGAAACGAGAGCATGTATTGTTTATTATGATCGGGCAGTTATTTATCAAATAAGTTGTGTTTCAAAACATACCCTCCTCAACAGACAGGCAACTTGTTAATTTCATAAATTATGTCAACACGTTAGCTCGGTATTGAATTTATTTTTCCAACGTAATGATAATTCTAGTCAAATTGAGATTTTGCGCCCTGGATGAAAGTTTCTCTGATGAGATGAATATTCGATTATAAATGTAATGGTTGCCTATATTATTTATGCAAACAATATTTCGTTTACCTCACTTATAAGAGGCCTTACTTCGGAGGATCTGGAGTTGGTGGCCTCATTCTAACTACATCGATTCATTATCAACTCGTAAATTTAAAATTCAAGGCGGCCTCTTCTCAATCTGTATTTTGCTAAGCAGAAGTAGACTCTAAGTTTTATGTTCAATATATTTGTTTATTTTGCATATGTCCTTGTATGTCATTTGTATCATACCATATTAGCAGCAATACCTTTAGAGGGGTCAAACCATTGGTTTTATGACACAGGACAAAAATTGTTATCTAAATGTTTTTTGCCTCTTAAACCATTTCAGGAAGTTGTTCCAATTTCCTATTCTCTTGGTACATAATTACATTTGAAGACTTGTTAGGATTGAATCAACAACCTACGAATTCTGTTAGCTCTAAAACTGTTCAATTAGTGCCATCATTCTCGTCGGCAGGGTAATAACCCACTCTGTTACTTGACACGCACATTAAAGTTGAAGCTCTTGTCGGCAGGGTAATTACCCACTCAGTTACTTGACACAGGCTTTAATGTTAAGGCTCGCGTTGGCAGGGTAATGGCCGGGAACAAACCCTTGACGACTCCACTAATGGAAGAATTTTTCGCTTGGGGCAACCAGATGCCGTGTGACGTTGGTTGTAATTTGACTCTTCACGAGGGAATGTCTGCGTCGCTCTGTAGCTTAACTTCGGGAATTGGAGTCGATAATCTTATGAACGTTTCCTAATGAATGCTGTTTATTATTTAGTGTGAGCAGAAGGACAACCTGAAGAGATTACCAGACATGCAAGAGTGACAACAGATAGCTTTGTGTCCAGGGAACAAACACAATGACCAGAATTAAATGGGTGACTTTAGTTAATTTTTTGCTGTGGTCTGGAATGTCATACTCAAACTGGAGTAGGGAGCTAGCTCAATTAAACCAATGTAAGTGTCCGCCCAAAAAATGAACGAATGAAGAAAATTGTGAATACTTCTTAGAAAATTAAATCTGCTTCTGAAGGCTTTTGGTCAATCCGTGAAAACAACTTTATATAGGTTTATAATGCTGGGTTATATTTTGTTAATTTTAAATATAGTACAAATAAAAGATTTTCAATTCAAAATTATGACTGAGATTCGATCGATTAAGATTTAAAGGCTATCATTTGAGGATGTAAACCTACTGTATCTGTTGAACTTATTGGTTAAACTTTCATGTTCTTAGAGACAGAATATTAAAAATACCCCATAACAAAAGCGAGATTGTTACCACAAAGAATTGTTCACGTTTATAAACATGACCGTCACTTTCATTATTTATATTAATTATCATTTCACAGCTAATTTCCCATTCAATTTATAGGTTATGTTCAGGACAAACCTCAAACGAACCGGGAGATCGATTTCACGCCAAGATGTCTAAAATCAGAATATTAATGAAGAGCATTTATCAATAATGTATCTGTTGTTTAGGGCTGAACTAACACTATTGACTACTTTACTTTATCAGGAATGCACGTGC
>SDVV010030910.1:0-11614 GCA_016164225.1 Gammarus roeselii
TATACATAAATATATATACATATATATATTTAAGTAAGTGAAGGACATGTTTGTGACATGTCTTCCACGTGCGCCGGCAGCATTAGAGAGGCTTCCTGTTGAGAGCAATTATATGAGTTAGATGGCTTCTGAGGAAGAAGCGACAACTACATACAGGTATCCATAGTCTTCGTGGAAAATGAATCGACGTGTTAGACTCTCAAATTGACATCCCGTATTAATAGGGCAAATGTTGTTCTGCAGTAAAGTGTCACATGCTGTTTAATTAGAAGTATTGATGATTTTGGTCTCCTTAGAATGATTTTATTTGCGATCCCTATTAAGGTATAAGAGCTTGTATTTTTTATGACAAACTTTTTCATTTATAATACACTACTTTTGTGTAACAGGCAGCGTACCAAAGCAATGAAACTAATTTTGAAAACATTTCTTCTCACTCCATACATCAAAAAGAAATGACTGCGAACAGGAGCTGGCGTTTGGACCACTTCAATCACTAGCATTTGTCGTAGATGATACCGTCCGCTCTCGTAATATGTCTTCAATCACTCGTGCTCAAGGCAGGCAGGACCAAAGCATTCCTGTGACCAGGCCTTTTATTGGCGATTGAAAGACTCTCGTCTATCTCTACGTTTTGGTCATAAAAGACGCCTTGAATAGAAAATAATGTAAAGCCTATTACTGCCATTTGAGCGCTGGCGAGACGCGACGTTACGCCTCTCACGTCGTAACGTCGTGTCACGCCTCTCACGTCGTAACGTTGCGTCACGCCTCTCACGTCGTAACGTCGCGTCACGCCTCTCACGTCGTAACGTCATATCACGCCTCTCACGTCGTAACGTCGCGTCACGCCTCTTACTTCGTAACGTCATATCACGCCTCCCACGTCGTAACGTTGCGTCACCCCTCACACGTCGTAACGTCGTGTCACGCCTCTCACGTCGTTGCGTATGTGACCTATCCTAACACAGACAGTTCTTGATGTGGAATATCCAAAAAAATACGTCGAAAACCATTACAATTGATTATTGAATGACAATTATAGCATGAATAGTTAAATACTATGATAAATAAATATATGATATGAAATAGTTTCAGGTGCCCACTAATATTATAGTCAAAAAGTGGCTTGTGTTTGGATTTGAATGAGAATGATGAAATTGAAGATTTGATTATAATTGAAAAGGAGTTCCAGAGTTTGACACCCTAACAGATAACGGATAATTGATATTTAGCTTTATTGAACTTTGTTATGCTGTACGACTCGTGATTTGTCGTTGAGTGTGAATGTACATCAGACTTGAGCTGTTAATGATCTACATGCCTATCATGATGAAGATGAATAGGTATAGATTAAAGTATTTGGAAGCTACAACCATCCGCAACCTCATGAATGTGCATTGATTTGAAATACATACAAGTATGTCCTGAATAAGAAAGGTTACTTAAAGGCAAGCTTTCCTTTGCATAACTATAATTTTATTTGTTACTTCATTATGGCTTGTGAACCAAGCTTCAGAATCATTGTAGGGGTAGGGTTGAACAAGAAAAAAATAAGGAATTGTATGAACTTCTGGCAAATAATTTTTGATGTATTTATGCAGAATTCCAAGAGATTCGTTTAATTTAGTTGAAATATAATGTAGATGTTATTTCAATGTCAGATGCCGGTAATCCACTTCACTAATATAAGCGTTTAATATTCACAAAAAAAGGAACATCAATGTTACGTTTGTGTAAGAAGGCAATAATTTGGTTTTATCGTCATTCATGCAATTTTTATCTCTGTCGAGACATTTATTTACAGATCCACATCCGCTGCTAATATTAATCGTGATTACCACATTCGTTTATTAAAATGAGGCTGACGAGGTACCATCGGCAATGAGGCTGATAAGATACCATCGGCAATGATGCTGACAAGGTACCGTTGGCAATGAGGCTGATAAGGTACCATCGGCAATGATGCTGACAAGGTACCGTCGGCAATGAGGCTGACAAGGTCCCATCGGCAATGAGGCTGACAAGGTACCATCGGCAATGAGGCTGCCGTCAAGGTACCGTCGGCAATGAGGCTGACAAAGTACCATCGGCAATGAGGCTGACAAGGTACCATCGGCAATGAGGCTGACAAGGTACCATCGGCAATGAGGCTGACAAGGTTCCTTCATCGGCAATTAAGATGCTCTGGAATTGATTTTCTTAACTGGAAATATCATTAACGAAGATTAGAAGCAAGAGACGATAGATCGTTAGAATAGATTAGAAACAGAAAAGGGCCAAATAATTTAACTTTGAGGGACGTCATGACTAATATTGAGAAGATTAGATTCACAGTCATTCATTACAGTGCATTGTTGTCTTTTGAAAATTTACGATTTAAACCTGTACAACGCAATTTGGTCGGAATTTAAATATTGATATAAATATTTATTTTTGTCTAGAAATGCTTGCACTGTCGATGTTATACTCCAGCGACATATTCACCACAAATATAATGAAACGTTTCTTTAAATAACAATACAGTTGTCTATTTGTAAGGTTCTCGAATATTGTACCAAATATTGTTAAAATTTAGGTTGGTATATCAATGCAGATATTCTCTATTGCACAAGTTTGGAGAATTGTGATGACACTCGAAATTTTACGAGATTGAGGAAAGATACCGGGTTGGAAGGATCTATTTATTATTGATGCGGAGAAACAATATCAAACGCAGCCTTAATGGCTGTCACAGGTACAGTAGCGAGAAAAAATTTGGTTATGGCTAGTCGATAATCGGAAAACATACTCTACTCTTCCCAGGTGGATTTTACCTTCATAAAAAAAATTCTTACGGAATGATGTCTGGCCAACCGGGACAGAGCGTTCAAATGATGTCTGGACACACGGGACAGAGCGTCCATATGGATAATATCAATTAATCTTCCGACGAGTTTATATATCGAGCGGAAAATGAACATCGAATATTTTTCTGTATCTTCAATAATGAAGAAATTTTCTTTTGCTCCTGCACAGAGTAAAGATCACACCTCTTGTCCTTATGAGATATAAAAGATCCATACATCTTTTGGTGTAATGGCTTCTTTTGCTCCTGCACAGAGTATAGATCACGCCTCTTGTCCTTATGAGATATAATAGATTCCCTACATCTTGTGGTGTTCTGGCTTCTTTCGCTCCTGCACAGAGTATAGATCACTCCTATTGTCTTAGTGAGATATAATGGGAGTCCTTACATCTTGTGATGTTATAGCTTCTTTTCTTCTGCACAGAGCATAGATCACGCCTCATGTCCTTATGAGATATAATATAACTCCCTACATCTTGTGGTGTTAAAGCTTTTTTCGCTCCTGGACAGAGAATAGATCACGCCTCATGTCCTTATGAGATATAATAGATTCCCTACATCTTGTGGTGTTCTAGCTTCTTTCGCTCCTGCACAGAGTATAGATCACGCCTCTTGTCTTAGTGAGATATAATGGGAGTCCTTACATCTTGTGATGTTATAGCTTCTTTTGCTTCTGCACAGAGTATAGATCACGCCTCATGTCCTGATGAGATATAATATAACTCCCTACATCTTGCGGTGTTGAAGCTTGTTTCGCTCCTGCACAGATAGATCACGCCTCATGTCCTATGTCCTTAGGAGATACAATAGAACTCCTTTCATCTTGTGGTGTTGGAGTTTGTTTTGCCCCTGCACAGATAGATCACGCCTCTTGTCCTGATGAGATATAATAGAACTCCCTACATCTTGTGTCGTTGAAGCTTCCTGTATGAACGATTCAGGCAGACGATTGAGGGCTAGCGCTACAAGATTCAGCAATTGTCTTGCCATTATCACCGAAATACTCGGTAAACACGTAGGCAATATATCAACATTATGTTCGGATCTAGTGTCATTGTGCACAATAGTTTAATAATGTTTATCAATGTTTTTGAGGCGGACGGGCGGAAAATGTTATTAATTAGATTCAAGGTTACTTTACTTCTGAATTTATCTATGAAATATTATTTATTAGATAACCTTTTTTCTGTTTACAGCATAGTGTCGCAACGGGTAAATTCCATTTCAGAAATCAACTTTTCTTTCAGTTTTCATTAATTTACCATTGAAAGCTTCAATAAATATAATTATTTTCAATAAATCGTATATGAACAAATCTTGTACACACCTTAGTGGGCGTTTGATTCAACTATAATAAATGGCGAAGAAACGACACTTGCTCGAGCTACGTTCATATCACTAGGTGGTCAACCAGGTTTAGCCACTACCGGCCTTCCAAAAATATATATAGGTCTTATATGCCGTGTACCTCCGGGTTGATTGGTTAACATGTGTCGCGATAGGACCAACAAAGCAGTTAAGTATTGACATTGTTAAATCAAATGAGGTGTTTGAACAATTCCCGGGATTTGTTGTCAAAAAAATTATCAGAATGTAAGTAGCAGATATTGTGGAGAATATATCCCACATGCCTAGCACGGAGAAAAAGTTGGTGTATGTATGCATATGTATGTATGTATGTACTTATGTATGTATATATATATATGTGTATATGTATGCTAATGTATGTATATATTTTGTGAACCATCTTGCTTTCAGCGTGGGTGCCCGTTTCTTGCGTTGAGGTTTGGGAGGAATCTGCAGGGTCTACCGCCCTCCCTTCCCCTCCCTTTCCCCAACTGCCTGAGGGTTTCCAGTACGCGCTTTTTGTAAGATGAATTTTCCCTATCGTTTATAGTGCAAGTCTTTAATGCCAAGTAGCCCCTGTCGTGGGCGTAAGTCATCCTAATGTATACATAACATTGGAATAAGTCATTTCTATGGTAATTATGGTAATGTTGTAGTTTAGTTCATTGAATGAGAGTAAACCTGTGCTTGATGTCCGTATGTGTGAGTGGCAACCGGTGCGTGTAAGATGTTTCCCGCCCTTTGTGAAAGAAGGCTGAAGCCTCAGTGTGTTCGTGTCACTATGCCCGAGTGTGTGCGAGCCGGTGCCCTCCAGGCAATCGTACAGGATACAATCAGATCAGGACGACTTCGACTAGTTGTAATGTAGGCCTTACTGTAGCTGTAGAGAGTTTACTAACCCTGCAAGATAGTGACGCAATTTCGTGGAGTAACAATAGCTGATTAGTACTACATGACCGTTGACAGTGCAATCAAGAACGAGAGTCCACTTGAAGTGGCCATGCAAAATTAAGATAGAAGAATACCCGTCAAATCTGAAGTAAGTTCAGAATGTAAGTGTGAAAAATAAATAGATACCATGTTAAATGTTGAAATTCAAAGATGTAATCCAGTGTCAATAATCCGAAAATGTATTATATAAAAGTAAAGTGCGTATAGCAGTGAGAAGAAAATAATTTTCACAGATATCACAATTTCATCAACGGAGTTTTAAATTGAAGACCGCGATGTATTCTTGCTAAAACCTGTTATCAAGAAGTCCCAACTTCGATGGGTAACTGGAATAAAAGTTTCCACATTTGTTACATCACAGCCGAACTATTATTTCGTGCAAGAAATGAAAAAAAAATCATGGATAGGAGTTTTCCATTGAACTATCGTAGTTTATTGCATAGGATAATTGGTTTAATAGCACATTGAAACAAGGAAAATGCGCAAAGCTATTCCATACTTGTGATTTAGATCAAATCTGCCTCTCAGAATATTCATCTGTATGTCGGACCTAAAATGTCATTACTCCTAAAAATACCACAAATGGTCATCAGATAAAGGACTCAGCCAGGACTCACGATTATTAGTCAACTGGAGATATGCCGTTCGCAATTAGCTGCCTGAAAACCTACGGTGGCATCAGCCCTCTCCATGGGGTTAGAAGATGACACAAACTCCGAAAATTAATATCCATTAACCAAAGCTTTCTACTTTCCATCAATAGCCGGTAATTAGCTTTACCATACATTCTCGGAAAGGGTTTCAGTGTACATTTCACCGCTTTACTGACCTTACCCCTTTCAGAATGAACAGTGGGAACCGAGCTGATATTTAGAGCAGTCTCAGCAACAAAACAGTGACTTGAACTCATTTTATTAGCAAAATAGATCAACCCATCGTTATCAACAAATCCTGCTGCTCACTGGCTATTTTCAAATACCTAGAAACAAATAAATCAACAACTTTTATTCACGAGATGTCTCGTTTTATTCTGGTGTTGTGAAAAGTATTTCTCAACTTGGAAATACACATCAAATTCTGGGTACAATTGTATAGATTAATATGTTCGGTTGTACAAAGACCTGCAATTTCAAGGGAACAAATGTGTGTTTTAGGATACTTCAATGACTCGCCTTCTACGGCCAGGTTTGTTGAGGTTGAAGAGTTTGTTTGCTGAATATAATGAGGCGTTTCAGGACAATCGGGTTCTCCCGCCTGATACGTACACTCAAGTATATCATGGCTTTCTATTGACCTCCTGGGTTGATAATATTGCTCTGTCTTCGACGTTGTTCGATGAAACCGTTAAACGCCTCCTGGTGTGGCCTGTACGGTTCACTGTGTCATACACGTTAAACGCTTCCTGGTGTGGCCTGTACGGTTCACTGTGTCATACACGTTAAACGCTTCCTGATGTGGCCTGTACGGTTCACTGTAACATACATGTTAAACACTTCCTGGTGTGACCTGATGAGCTAATAATAATCACTTCAGGGGTTGGTGGCTCGTCTGCTGTCTTGTCCACACCTGCAGTGATTGTCCGCGGATTTTTACACTGCAGCAGTAGTCGGTGGCTCGTCTATGGGTCGGTCCACCGCAAGGGCTGGTGGCTCGGTTGCTGTCGTGTCCAAAGCTGCAGTGACTGTTGGCTCGTCCGCTGACTTGTCCACAGCTGCCGTGGCTGGTGGCTCTTCCAGAGTCTTGTTCACAGCTGCAGTGGCTGGGGGGCTCGTTCGCTCACTTGTCCACAGCTGCAGTATTCGGTGGCTCGTCTATGGGTCGGTCCACCGCAACAGGGGCTAATGACTTGCGTGCTGACACTCCGACCACTGCACGTGTTTGTGGCTTGACAGCTGATTTAATCATCATTGCAGGGGCTGGTGGCTCGTCCGCTGTTATGTCCATCGCTGCAATATCGGGACGCTCGAAGAAATTTCACCCATGGCAACCTAATGGTGGTGATCCTTTGAATGGTAAAGGCTCTCGAGGAATGTGGTTGAAAGTTTGATTTTATTCCGAATGCATCCAAATCCCATCTTATTGTAAAGGAAGACAAGCTATATGTTGCTAAAGATATCTTTGGTGACAAAGACAGAGTTATGAAGGACAAAAACAATGACAAAGCTATTAATATCAATATGTCAGTCGAAGGGCAATGCAACCTTGGATCCTCCCTCGGGACGGAAGCTTACAAAAACATATTAGCAAAGTCCAAAATTGAAGCGTGGTGCGATCAATTGGAGAAATTGTTCCAGTTCATTGAGACGGAATCTCGCGCAGCGTTCACAACATTCACATTTGGACTTATGCATCGTCGGACGTATGTAATGCGAACGATGCCAGGCATTGCAGATCTTCTGAGACCACTCGAAGATGTCATTGCTAACAGATTTATATCCGCTCTGATCGGAAAGAAAGTATATTCTCAATTAAGAAACCTGATGGCTCTCCCTGCTCGACTGGGGGGCATGGGATTAGTGATCCTTACAGACATTTCTTAGGATGAGTTACAGAAATATGGGACTATTACCAGTTCTTTCAAAATAACAAATATTTTATTCTGCCGAATCAAGCCAATCTATACTTGAAACGAGTCCTAAATAAGAGCAGACAAACTTGATGCGCGACTTGAGAGAATGATGGATTCAATTAGAATTAATTCTACTCAGAGTAGTTAGGAAGAGTAAATTATTGAATATTGCCGAGAGAAAGGAGCGTCAACTGGTTGACTTCCATTCCACTTGCTGACAAGGGGTTTGCTCTCAGCAATCAAAAATTTTGCGATGCAGTTCTGTTGAGATGCAAGCTCGTCCTGGATGGGCTACCAGAGCGATGTCCATGTGACGAGTTTTTCAGTAAATCATGCCATGATGTGTAAACAAGTTGACTTCGTTACTATACGCCACACTGAGATTCGTGACATAACTAAGGACATGCTAAATGAAGTTTGTCACGATGTTAGATATGAGTCACTTCTAGCCCCTCTTACAGATGAGAACTTCCGTCTTCGGTCATCAAACGTGAGTGACGAGGCAAAAGCTGACATCAGTGCTCGTGGATTCTGGGTCCGTGGACAAAGAGCGTTCTTTGGCCTAAGGCTATTTCACCTTTGCTCCGTCCTACCGACACAAAAGTCTGCAGGCAACTCATCGTCATCACGAGTAAAGAGCATTCTTCGAAGTAAGGGTATAGCACCTTTGCTCCGTCCTACCAACACAAGAGTCTGCAGGCAACTCATCGTCAGCACGAATCTAAAATACGATGAGCGTACAATGATAGAATTATCAAAGTCGATATATAAAGTTTCACGCCGTTGTTATTTTCAACTTCGGGAGAGATGTCATTCAGATCAGAATACCATGCTTTCTATCGCAAGCTCACTGGGCTGCTCGCTTAACACAGATCTTTGCCAAAAAGTACTGTGACTGCCTGGCTGCGGTGGCAACGGAGCAACTAAACTAATGCTATTGTTAAGATTTGACGGCAATGTATATCATAGGTTTTTCTGTACTATCGCCCAATGGTACAGGTCACAATCATTCGCGGGCAAACATGCAACTCCCTTCCAATAGTTTTTCTGTAGTAATATGAAATGCTTCGTAATGGGAATTCACACGACCGGGGCTAATGAACTGCTTATTCTAAATGCATAGGACGGCAGTCTGCATGTGATCTTGGATGTTCAGTCCACATTTGCACAGTGCATTATTTTTCAGTATCAAATTCTATAAATCTAAGTTATTCGCGATTAGGCATTTCAAATAATGCAATTGAATCATGTTGGATTTTCGATTCTAAATTTTGCTATTGAAAGATGCATTTGAAAGAAAAAGTGGTGAAGGCCTATTGAGGAAAATGATGTGTAAAGTTTTGTATAGCGTAAACACATTACATTTCAAATTATCCGCCTTTCAAACCAGCGTTACAAATCGCGGCCGGATAGACGTCCGTATAGCTTATTAGGGAATGTCTCCTGATCTGCAGAGTAACCATAACAGGAGGCATTTCCGGATCAAAATCTCTTCAATGTATCATAATGAATCCTTCATGACCGGCAAATATCGGCGCTTAACAAGAATCGATTCGCGGACTCACTCTTTTTATTCTTTTATTAATGACAGCAACTGTGGAAACTTTATCAGCAACGCCAGAATGACAGTATATGCTGACGAGGTTCAAGTGTTGTTCGATAGACTAGCAAGCGAGACGACGCCAGAATGACAGTATATGCTGACGGGGTTCAACTGTCTCGACAGCGCCAGAATGACATCATATTCTGACGGAGTGACAGTATTTGCTGACAGGGTGACAGTATATGCTGACGAGGTACAGTATATGCTGACGAGGTGACAGTATATGCTGACGGGGTTCAACTGTTGTTCGTTAGACTAGCAAGTGATATAGAAAAGCTGAATTTGAGTGCAAAAGCCTCTTTGACCTACATAAATGATTACTGTTCTTCAAATAGGCTTAAAATTAACACAAATAATATACAGGGCCTTTGTCTGCAACCCAATGCAAATACACGGCGATCGAGTATCGAAATTTTTGTTGATTGTTGTACGATCGAAAAATCCCTCATGATAACAGAGTCAAAAATCTGGGAACCTGGCTTGATTCCACTTTGACGTTTGGACATCGTGTTGATAAGCTTTGTTCCAAACGAAATGGTACACTCACGTTCCTCAGTCAAACGAAGAAACAACTCGAATCTAAGTACAGAAAGTGTGTTAAAACATTACTCACCGGCATTCAGTGTAACATGAACTTCACAGCAAAAGTAGCCCATGGTGGGAACTCTAGAAAGAGGGATCACGTGACGCCTATTCCAAGGAAATATGGGTGAGCGAGTATCCATGAACAACCGGAGCCTTATGAAGCTATACGAGTCTTTAAAATTCAGAACACGCTCCTTGTTCAAACGGTGTTGTGTTGTCAACTCGTAGAGCAGCCCATCAACGATCAACACGGAACGAATATAATATTGACGTCGAGTTTTATCCTAACAGTGACGTTTTTTGATGTGGATTATCCAAAAAAATACATCGAAAACCACTATAATTGATTATTGGATGATAGTTATAGCATGAATAGGTAAATACTATGATAAATAAATATATGGTATGAAACAGTTTCAGGTGTCCACTAGTATTATAGTCAAAAAGTGGCTTGTGTTTGGATTTGAATGAGAATGATGAAATTGAAGATTTGATTATAATTGAAAAGGAGTTCCACAGTTTGACACCCTTACAGTTAACGGATAATTGATATTTAGCTTTATTCAAATTTGTTATACTGTACGACTTGTGATTTATTGTTGAGTGTGAATGTACATCAGACTTGAGCTGTTAATGATCTACATGCCTATCATGATGAAGAGGAATAGGTATAGATTATAGTATTTGGAAGCTACAACGATCCGCAACCTCATGAATGTGCATTGATTTGAATTACATACAAGTATGTCCTGAATAAGAAAGGTTACCTAAAGGCATGCTTTCCTTTGCATGACTATAATTGTATTTGTTACTTTATCATGGCTTTTGAACCAAGTTTCAGAATCATTGTTGGGATAGGGTTGAAAAATTAAAAAATAAAGAATTGTATGAACTTCTGGCAAATAATTTTTGATGTAATTATGCAGAATTCCAACAGATTCGTTTAATTTAGTTGAAATATAATGTAGATGTTATTTCAATGTCAGATGACGGTAATCCACTTCACTAATATAAGCGTTTATTATTCACAAATAAAGGAACATCAATGTTACGCTTGTGTAAGAAGGCAATAATTTGGTTTTATCGTCATTCATGCAATTTTTATCTCGGTCGAGACATTTATTTACAGATCCACATCCGTTGCTAATATTAATCGTGATTACCACATTCGTTTATTTAAAGGAGGCTGACGAGGTACCATCGACAATGAGGCTGATAAAGTACTATCGGCAATGATGCTGACAAGGTACCGTCGGCAATGAGGCTTACAAGGTCCCATCGGCAATGAGGCTGACAAGGTACCATCGGCAATGAGGCTGCCGTCAAGGTACCGTCGGCAATGAGGCTGACAAGGTACCATCGGCACAGGCTGACAAGGTACCATCGGCAATGAGGCTGACAAGGTACCATCGGCAATGAGGCTGACAAGGTACCATCGGCAATGAGGATGACAAGATACCATCGGCAATGAGGCTGACAAGGTGCCATCATCAGCAATGAGGCTGACGTGGTACCATCAGCAATGAGGCTGACAAGGTTCCTTCATCGGCAATTAAGGTGCTCTGGAATAGATTTTCTTAATTGGAAAAATCATTAACGAAGATTAGAAGCAGGAGACGATAGATCGTTAGAATAGATTAGAAACAGAAAAGGGCCGAATAATTGAACTTTGAGGGACGCCATGACTAATATTGAGAAGATTAGATTCACA
>SDVV010030911.1:0-11613 GCA_016164225.1 Gammarus roeselii
GCTAAGTGATAACAAGGAACGCAAGTAACTGTATGAAACAGGAAAAGAGCATTGGAAAGAATAATATACTGATGAATAACAATTGGTTGACAAAGAAAAATTTTTAAGGAAATAAATTACTGATCAAGAATTTCTGGACCAAACAGTTCAAAGGCATATACCTAATACAGGTTAGCCAATGCTCAAAGACACCCATACTAATCTTTGTTCCCATGTAGGTAAAAAATGAATCCCAAGTTTTAGAAACTCTGTATTTAAAGAAGAGTTAAGAATGTGTCAATAAAATAGAGCAAATTTGCATTGTTATAAAGATTATACAGATACAGACACTAGGCCAAATCCCCAGGATGTGGGATGGCCGACAGTAAGGCGCATCACACACCATCATACAACTTAGCCCTTTTATGCTGAAGGGTCCAGCCGGAAGCCCCACAACACCACTCTGAGTCACGAGTGCGGTCCAGGGTCCGTGTTAGCAGCAGAATGACTGCGTGACTGGCATCATGATGAAAGCCTGGCGTCTGTACAAGACGCCAGAGCACATCAGGGCACAGCACATCTCCACTCACGCCTATTCACTTCCCCATTCAAGTATCTCCATCCTAAGTCCTTACACCTACTTCACACCATCCATCCACCCAAACTTTGGTCAACCTTTCGGACTACTGCCACTCGTCTCCGCCTTCATCACCTTTTTTTACCAATCACCCTTCATCCATCCTCACCATGTGCCCAAACCATCTCAAAACACGCGAATCCACTGTCCTTCAACTTCTTCACCATCTCCCTTCTGATTCGAACCAAGCCGTTAGTGAACCTGTCTCTCAGCAACAATCCAGCCATGCTCCTCAAACATTTCATATCTAAAACATTTAACCTTCTCTCCTCCCCTCTCACCCATAAGCCTCAGTTAAGTATAGCAAAGTTGAGACAACGACACCCTCGTACAACCCTCTCTTAGCTTCCATCCCCAACGTCCTCCACCTCATTACACTCTTCAGTGTACTCATCACCCCCCTTCACTTGCGACTCGACACTTGCTGAAACTCCTCTGCTCTGCTCTTCAAATTCAGTTCACTCCCCCTCACTTCCTCTCTTCCTGCTCCCACTTTTTTGTTGCCTTTCCATTTCTGTTCCACTCTTAATCTACCTTCCACGAGCCGATGGTCAGACACTCCTCCACCCTCCCCTCTCAACACTTGCACATCACACAGCCTCCCCACCATGCTTCTCGAAATCAGCACAAAATCCATCAACACTCTCTCCACCACTGCACCATGGGCCATGATTACCCATGTGTCCTTGTGGATATCTTGCTACTTGAACAGGCTGTTTCCGACGACGAGCTCCTGCTCCATGCACAAACCTGTAAGGATTTCTCCACTGTTATTACTACCAGGAACACCATACCTACTTATCACATTATCCACTACTGCATCTCCAACTTTCACAATAGGTCACCGAGTACAACCACATTGAATTGACTTCCAAAACTCTCAATACATTTGCTTAGGTCAGTCCAAAATTGATCCCTCTCCTCCTCACTCTTCTTGCAACCAGGTCTGTACGCACTCACAAATGCTCATTTTTCTACGCCTAACTTTACTTTCACCCACACCAATCAGAGGACACCTCTTTCCATTCAGTAAAGTTACAAGCATGTCAATCACTCAATAACAACACAACACCTTCTTATGCCCAACCTACATCCACACCTGACTTTCTTCCACTTATCACTCCAAACTCAATCTCGCCCTTTCCCTTTAACTTCATTTCACTCAGTGCCAACATTTCTAACTTCCTCCTTACAAACCTCTAACAATCTCTTGCCTCTCTGCTTCATTTGTGCTACAACCAAGCACATTCAGCTACCCTAACAATAGGATTTGGAGAAGCGTGAGCCTCTCCTCCTCAAGCTCACCTTGCTGTCCTTTGGGGAGAATTTTACAGTGGAGATTTCTTGCCCCCTCGCCCCACTCCATATTTGTTACCTCTTGCAACACGCAGGGGGTGGAGGTAGTACAATTCTAAGCTCAGGCTACTGGGCTACTGAAATATACATAATGAGCCATAACTCCATCATTTGCATAGAAGGAGCAAGGGGTCATGTGCTGACAGAGACAGCAATGGAGGTGAAGGGGTGTACCACTGTGAGTGTGGCTCCCTTGTGTGTTCCCATCCTTGACTGGAGATGGTGGGGCGGGCTGGGTGTCTGGGGATGTTCAGCTATTTATTTAATGGCCTAACTTATGGCCCTCCGTTGTTTGCACGTTCATCTTCAGTGTCTTTGGCATGTAACCTCACTTCTGGACAGCCTCCACTGATCAGGAAACGTCTCCAGTTGGTGAAATTGTGAGACTCTCCAAGGTAAATCCTCCGCTATCCAAGGTCCTAGGGTGGGTGCCACCCAGGTGTGTGATGTGGCCTGGAAGTGGGAGACCTGTAGTCCAACACGGCTCTGCATTTGCCAAACCCAGAATTGAACCCAGAGGATGTCCAGGGTCTGGGTGGCTATTTTTAGAGAGTGAAGCCTGTAGGGGTGCTGCCGCACAGCCCCGAAGGTGCCCAAAGGTGGAAAAGCCAGTAACGGATGACAGCCAGAGAGTGACATGCCCAAGGTGCCCAGTTTCTGTTTATAGACCAAGTGAGCCTGATCCCAGTGGTAAAACTAGGGTTGGCATGCGCAGAGTTGGTGTTGGTTTGGCAGGCTCCATGACCTTGCCACTTGACCAGCTTGGGTGGGCATTCACCATCACTTACACCACATTGCAGTCAAGTGGCAAAGACATGCAATTTGGTGTAGCTAGACGGCCCATGGAACATCCAGGAGACAAACAGCACACTGTATTTACGAGGCAAAGGCATGCAGCGTAGTATAATTGGAGGGCGTTGGCACAGGACAATAGGGCGGAAGGTGCAACTAGAGCAACACAGCAGTGACCAATAGATGCTCCTGAACTGCGGAAAGTTTTTGATTGGAGTAACAAACTCAAAACCCTCAGGGAAGAGTTCCCTGGTGCAAGGGTACACGAGTTTGTACAACTGACGGATGGTGACCTTGGCAACACCAGCAATGTTGCCAATCTCTTTCCAAGTCTTATAGCACTTCAACGCCTGAGTAGGCCAAGTAGATAGAGGCTGGCACCACAGAGATTGGGTAGACCCCCGAACGATGGCGGCTCACAGCACTTGATTCAAAAGTCAAAGGTTGGAGTAGAACCTATACATAAAGTCCCCTGTGGTGATGAGTTTGACAGTCGTTTCCAGGGTTCTGAGATTGAGCTTGGAGCAGCACCCAATTCAATCTTGTGGATGCTGCTCACTGAACTGATCTCCTCAAAGGTTCTTGGTGCTCCCTCCTGGTGACAAGCAATGTACAGGCAAGCAGATGCGATGGCATTGTTGCTGCAACCCCTCAGATTTCGTCTGTCATGTACTTGCTTAAAAAATACATTTGGGCTGTTATTGATGGCGCAAAGCAAAGATTCATCTTATCGGCTTATGTTATGAATCTTCCAAAAGAAGTTGAGGAGAGTGCAGTCCAAGTGGCTTATGTGCAGTCCGAGTGGCGTATGTGCCATCATCACCTCTCCCTGCACCAACCCTAGTTATAGCTCCACTTCCAGACAGGGCAGGTGTAATGAGAGCGCTGAGGTCAGAGCCACTGAGCAGACGGTTTTCTGAACCACCCACGTGGTAGAGATCAGCATTGGCCTTTTCATTGTTGAAGGTCCGCCACTCAGAGCCTGCATCAATTACTCTGTCACCCACCACTAGTTCACATTCAGAGCATATTTGATCCCCTGCCCTGTGGTATTCAATCAAAATGGCCTTAGGATGATAAGGACAGCTTACAGAATTGAACAACCTTTCCTGTAGTATTCAGTTTGTTTCATAGCAAGTGTCGCCAATTGCAAGCTTTACTATCAATTGTACAGTTGATTGATACAAAAGTGTTGTTAGTTACAGAAATCTCACCTTTGCAGCCCCCCACAGCCCCGCCAACAGGGCATGCGGGCATGGGAGGCAGTATACCTTAGCATGCCAGCAATCTGAAGAACAACACGGTATCAAAACTGCAGCAGGGCACTGGTCGGATTGCGCTTGATAGGTCAACAAAAAACACTGAAGACAGTCAACAATTGCATCAACTGTCAAAACACAGAAACAAAAATACAAAATCAAACCTGCTATGCCTAGCAAAACTTGTACAACACCCCTCCCCAACTCCTCAGCCAAGGCCCTCTTGAAGCCACGGAGGGAATGGCACTGCACCACGTCAGAGGACAGACTGTTCCAGGCCTGAACACAACAGGAATAAAAGAATCTGCCTTTACAGTTGCCTTTATAACCACCAGCTTGAAAGAAGGACCCCATGTGCCAATATCTGGAGCTCGCTCCAAGTAGACATCCCGAATCCACAGAACAAATAAAAATCTACAAACACTTCACCAGATCCAGACCCAACAACCCCTCTCTGACCAAAAACAACTGCAAAGCTCTGAACCTCTCACCATAGTCCTCTCCACCCAGACCCTTCATTTCCTTGGTCTACCACCTCTGCACAAACTCCACAAGTCTCAGATCTCACACACAAAGCAGTAGTCCAAGATGGGCCTTGTATGAGTTACAAGAAAAGACACCATGAAAACAGAACTCCTATCAACAGTAGAACGGAGCAGACTGGTTGCCAGAGTGGAAGCCTTTCTAACAACACTCTTCACATGGAGGTGTAATCACAACCTTGAGTCAACAAGCACTCCCAAGTTCCTGCAGGAATCAACAAGCTCAAGTGCCACACCATTCAAATTATAAGCAATTCCATCATCAAGCTGCTCAGATTCAAGACAACCCCTGTAGAAACGCATAAGACACACTTTGCAATGTTCAGAGAGAGATTCCATGACAAGGAAATAAGACTGCACCAAATTAAGATCTCTCTGCAAAAAAGACACACCTAAGCAAACTGCTTGTACTTCGCATGAGAAGCTTAAATAAAGTTTGAAGTTTGGAGTCATCTACAAAAGCCTTCCACTCACAAGCCAGTCCCGCTGCAAAATGATTAACATCATCAACAGCAGAAACAAGAGCGGGCCCAGCACAGAACCCTGGGGTACTCAACTTGTCACCTCCCAAAAGTCACAGACAACTCCCCCCACAGAAACAGACATTTGCCTCCCAATCAGAAAACTAGAAATCCAATCCAACAATCCCCCATGAATACCCACACATCTTAGTTTGGCCAACAAAACAGAATGATTGACAACATCAAATGCCTTGGAGAAATCCAGAGAGACCACATCCACCACCATTCCATCATCCACCAGATCGGCAACCTCACCATAAGTAAGCAACAGGTGATCTTCCATGCTCCTTCCCACCATAAATCCAAATTGGCCGCTTGACTCCAGCACCTTACAACATACAGAAGTTAGACACACAAGTCGATAATTGAGAGGGTTGCTCCTCATACCAGACTTGAATAAGGGAACAACTTGAGATTCCTTCCAGGCCCCTGGCAAAACTGCCTGGCCCAATGGCTTCACAAATATCAAAGACAAGGGCAATGACAGCTGCCAAGAACATTGCTTCAAAACACTAGGGTGGATACCATCAGGTCCAGGGGCAGAAGATGGATCTAAATTGTCCAGAACCTGAGAGACTAACAGTCTTGTCACACAAATATCACCAAATTTTCCAGGAAAAATTCGATGTGGGGAAGGGCTGGCAGGATCAGCATCCACATAAACAGAAAAAAAAGACTCCACAAACAGCTGACTTATGTCTCTCTGATTAGCAACAACCTCACCAGATGGAAGCTTCAGAGGACCAACAGAAGGACAGCCCTTCTTTCTGTTTCTGATATAGAAGTGAAACATCTTAAGAGCAACAGAAAAATTGTTGGCTAGTTAATGTTCATACAACCACTGGCTGTGCTGAGAAAAATTTCTGTACTCAAAATCGAGCCTACTAAACTACCCCAAGGACACCAACACTTTCTCATGCTGCCTACCAAGCTCCATCCTCAAAAGCTTGTACTGCGCCCAAGCCTGAGATGTAGTGATCATCAGCTCCTTTGGAGGACCCCGCCACCAGCTTGGCCGCGAAGTAGAGTCGCAAGTGGGAACAAACCTTTCAACAAGCCAATGGAAAACTGACTGAAACAAACTATAATTCTCCTCCACAGTGCCATAGAAGAACTCATAATGCCAGTCAACATCAGTCAAAACCTCTCTCATGCTCTTATAATCTCCACGAGACCACATGACCGATCCAAAATCAGAACCAGGATCAATCCATCTGAAAACAATACTCAACCAAGACAGGGGTAGGGTGGCATCCCGGGAGAGGAGGCAAAATTGCCACAGATGTGATGACACCCAATCTTCCTCTGTAGTCAGCACCAAATCATGAATGGTGCCCCAATCAATAAAAGTACTTCCTCTCACCCACTGAGTGAGTCCAAGAAGAGCAAAACAATCAAGAAACTGCAAATCAACTGGAGGCATTTCATTATTAAAAATATCTACTGACCAATCCAACAGAGGCAAGTTATAATCACCAAGAACAACAACCTCCCTACAAACACAAAACTCCAGCAGGAATTCAATCAGTTCAGCATTTTCCTCAGACAAATGGGAGGGTGGATGGAAAGCCACCACAACTGAGACATCATAATGTAGGAGAAAAATTGCAGCAACATTGGGAAGACCTACTTCAACTGGCACAAATTTAAAATTGTTTGCAACATTTAAACAAGCTCCATGCTTCTTTACTTCTCCCACCACATCTCCCCACACCAGCTGAAACCCCGGCAAATCAACAAAGGACAACAATACCGATGTAGTCTACCATGACACACACACCAACCAACTGCAAGTCCCACTGCTGCACCATATGACCAACATAAGGGGCCTTATTCATAAGGAAATTCAAATTTACACAGCATAACTGCAAAATGGTGAAATCCATCTGCAAAGACTGCCAGGCTAGTTTAAAACACCATCTTCATGGCCACCTGGAGTTCCGCGACCACCACCAGGACCACGGCCACTCCCGGCACCGCGACCGCTTCCGCGAGCCCTACCTCGGCCGCCAGCACTTCCCCGGCCGCCAGCACTTCCCCGGCCGCCAGCACTTCCCCGGCGGCCAGCACTTCCCCGGCCGCCAAAACTCCCTCGACTGCCACGGTCATCAGCAATGCCACAGTCATTAGCAACGCCGAGGCCACCAGCACCACCAATGCCGCAACCTCAACGCCCCCAACGTGACTGCCACCGCTTGACCACCACCACCCTGTGTCAGACTAGAGGAATCCCTGGAAAGAACAGGCCCTCCCTGCCAAGCGCCGACACCAGCCTGTCGCCCAGCAGCAGCTGCCAATAACTCACTCCTCTCCTCCCTATCACCCTCTGATGCAGCGAGAGCCTACCTCCTAGCCAGCAACTCACCCTTCTGCCTGTAAGTAAGGTCTTTCTAGATATAAAGGCTCCAAAAACCATCCAAGCTCCTCAGCCTAGGGGCTTGGGACAATAAGTTGTGCCTGGAATCATCATTGAACACTTTTGCTCTGAACAGACCGGTAGCATCAATCTTTACCATGTCAGTCACATCAACATCAACGCACAGGGCTTGGCAAACTTTGTGAAATTTTGCTACCAACAGCTCAACAGTCTCACAATCAAAACCTCTCAACATAACTGAGCACTTCCTTTTCTCCCTCTCATTTAGCTCCCTCACTTCCTCAAAGACATCCCTCCTAAACAACCCAGCAACAGAGGGACTATCAGTGCCACGGCCGCCCAGACGACCAGTCTGCTGACCTCCCTGAGTAGACTCACAACTGCACTTACACTTTGCACCCACCATCACACCTCTTACTTGCCCCACCAGTGCTCCAACTACCACCAGCAACTGAGAAAAAGAGCCCTGAAGATGATCGACTGCCTCCAAATTATCCTTGCAGCCTCAACAACGACAACAGATGTACCTAAGAGAACCAGATGAATCGGACAGAACAGCACCAATCAAACTCTCTTCGATACTCAAACACATGGTCTCTGAGTGAAAACCTCTCTGACAGACACCACAAAAAAACAGGCTGATCACTCAGCTTGGTATGACAAAAGCCACACGCCAAACCAGTGCCTGCACCCAGCCCCCCACAACCCTGCACACTCACGCAAGCAGAGCCGCCAGACGTCACAGCAGTCTGCAAAGGCGAAAACGGCAAATCCACAGGAGACGTAGCTGAAGCCGACGACGACGAGCAGCGCTGCTCGGAAGCACCTGCACCCTCAGCAGTAGACCGCAGCAAAGAAGATGCGCCATGGCGAGGAGTGACAGCCCCCAGACTTGCTCTCCTCTGCCAATCCAAGGCCGAAGTTTCTCCCCTGCTGAACTCCTCCAGGGGCTAGATCACTGACCGCACCGAGCTTGTGCAAGAAGTATTGCTATCTCCACACAGGTCCAGCACCGCTGCACAACCACCGGGGGCCCCACACTCCTGCCAGAGACCTCTTCAATGCGGCCCAAGTCGAGCTCCATCCAATCCTCACCACTCTTCCTCCATCCAACATAGTGAACCTTCACTCTTCCTTCGCAAAGGTCAACCACCTTGTCATCGTACATCCTGCCATCCCTTCTATCATGACACCTCAATAAGTTTCCCTTCAAATAAACACCTGTTATCCCAACCACCGCACATTCCGCTCTTAGCATCACAACCCAGTAGGTATCAGAGGTATTTATTAACACTCTCTTAAAAGGTTTTATTTTCAGTAAAAAACTACCACATAGAAAAAAATTTATCACAATGAAAGTGGTTTCATCCAGTAAAATGCTGATCAGTACGAGTTCTCTCTCTGTATAGAAGAAAAAGAAAGCCTGCGTGATCTAGGCGTACTAATGCAAAACAATGCTTCTTCCCATAAACAAATTGCAAAGCTTGAGGCCAGTGGCAGAATACTGTGTTCTTGGGCCATGAGAACCTTTCTGGCAGTTGGTATTTGGTACAGGAACAAATTA
Source organism: Gammarus roeselii (assembly GCA_016164225.1). NCBI lineage: Eukaryota > Metazoa > Arthropoda > Malacostraca > Amphipoda > Gammaridae > Gammarus > Gammarus roeselii. Next base: position 9,028 of record SDVV010030911.1, read on the forward strand.
AATCATTCCTAAACAAGTTCAATAATTCCTGAGTGTTTGTCCACAATAATTTGTAATATAATTGTAAGGCCTTCTCAAAATTACAGGAACTTTGTAGGCATCCTGCGTGATTCAACAAAGTTTTTCTTTCCACAAAACTTATAAAAAGGGTTATTTTCTACAAAATTATACAGAAGGTTATTTTCTACAAAATAGTTATCCAGTGATTGTTATCAAAGTAGGACCTGTGAAATTACCATAAAATAATTGCCCATCACACTAACTTACCCATTGTGTAGAGAAACAAAGTTCTGGAGAGCATTGCAAGCCCTTTGTATTCATCTTCAGCTATCCAGCTAACACTCTCAAGCTTTTGGTGAAGGGAATGGTTTTCAGCAAGCTGTCTAAAGAAAGCTTCAGCATTTTTTGGATGCCCAGCAGTGGTATTGGACACAATGTCAGACACAATGCTAGTGCTAGTCATTGTTATGAAGACAGCTGTTGGAACTCCTGATTGTCATGAAAATTCAAATAACTTGGAAATTGTTGACAAGTTAACAGGAAACTGAAATATTGATCATAAAAAATAGCCATGTAACTTTAATTTCTCTTCAAGCAGGGATTCATTAAGGCTGTTGCTCAAACGGCATTGTCTTACCATTGCAGCCCACTCCAGCATCCCCACAGATGAGTGAGGAGCATCAGAGCTGGGTAAGGCCAGCACAGCCATGCATAACAGTATGATATTGAGAACATATAGGTATGTAAACACAAGTTTAGGAATTGAAATTGGTGTGCAATGGTGGATTTCAGAGGAATAAACAGCATGAATTACAAGAGAAAAAAAAAGTAAAACAGCACACTACACAGTACAACCCACTGCACCACAGAGATGTACACTGAGATGCAACATACCCAGACAAACCCCCACTGCAACTTGCCATCCAACACTACAACACATGGATACTCCTGCATGCAAACATGTACGCATAGGAAAAAAAATGGAGTTGCAATAAAAATAACAGGCAACCAAAATAGCACACTGCACAGCACACCTCAATTCACTGTACAACACATGGGAATGTAGCTACATTAGATTATATTTATTGAAATTGTTCCCGTACCGAATACTAACTGCTAGTCTTATGTTAGCTACTTGTTTCTACCAGCATCACATTTGTGTACGCCCTGTGCTGAATAGCTACTGTTTAGTTAGTCGTATACGCCCTGTGCTGAATAGCTACTGTAATATACATACTGACAAGAGGATGAAACATTCTACTGACAAGAGGAGGCGTTTTACTGACGAGAGGAAGAAACATTTTAATGACAAAAGGAGGTGAAGTGGAGTGAAGCTTCTTTTATTGTGCTGGAACCTGTTTTAATGCGCCAAAACTTTTCAATGTTGAGTTTTATGGTAAATAAAAAAAATTTGAAGCTGTGTTATACTAAGCAAGATATATAATTGCTTTGCAGAGTGCAATGCTTTGAGCAGGATGTGCGGTGGTTGGGGGGAGGAGTGTTTTTGTGAAGGGTGACTTGTTGAGGTGTCGTGACAGAAAAGATGGAAAGATGCACAATGTCAAGGTGGTTGACCTCAGTGATGGAAGAGTTAAGGTCCACTACGTGGGATGAGGGAAGAGTTGTGAGGAGTGGGTGGAGCTCGATTCGGGTCGCCTTGAGGAGACCGATGCAGAGGGTGTGGGTTCCGGTGGCGGAGCCATGTGGGGATGGTGATGCTTCCAGCACAAGCTCAGTGGAGTCGGTGATCAAGGCACTGGAGGAGTTCAGCAGGAGAGAAATTTCGGCCTTGGAGGTGCAGAGGAGGGAAAGTCTGGAAGGGGCCACTCCTTGATGTGGCGCGGCTTCTTCGCTGCAGTCTACCCCTGTGGACGCTGGTGCTCCTGAGCGACGCTGCTTGCCGTCGTCCTCGCCTGCGCCTACTTTGCAGTCAGCTGCGGTGCCTGGTGGCTCTGCTGACGTGAGTGTGCGGGGTTGTGGGGGGCGGAGTGCTGGGCTTGCTGGTGGTCTTGTGGGCAGCTGGGCTGCTGTAGCGGGCGCTGGTTTGGCGCGTGGTTTTTGCCATACCAGGCTGAGGGGTCAGCCTGTTTTTTGTGGTGTTTGTTGGAGGGGTTTCCACTCAGAGACCATGTGTTTGGGTATTGAGGGGAGATTGATTGATAGTGTTCTGTCAGATTCGTCAGGTGCAGTAAGGTATATTTGTTGTCACTGTCAAGGCTGCGGAGATTATTTGGAGACTGTCAACCATCTTCAGGAGTCTTTTTCTCAATTGCTGGTGGCGGTCGGAGCGTTGGTGGGGCAGTTTAGAGGTGCGATGGCGGGTGTGAGGAGTGGGGGCAGTTGTGAGTCTGCTCAGGAAAGTAAACAGACTGGTTGTCTGGGAGGCCGTGCCACTGATGGTTCCACTGGAGTTGGGCTGTTTAGGGCAGATGTCCTTGAGGAAGTGAGGGAGCTGAATGAGAGGGAGAAAAGGAAGTGCTCAGTTATATCACCTTTGCAGCCCCCCACAGCCCCAACAGCCCCGCCAACAGGGCACACAGGCATGGGAGGCAGTACACCTCAGCGCGCCAGCAATCAAAATGAACA
>SDVV010030912.1:0-11613 GCA_016164225.1 Gammarus roeselii
TAACGCACCTGTATATTTGGATTGTGTCGATACATGTGCGGACACAGTGAGGCTAACAACCCTGCATATATGCATTGTGTCGACACATGTGCCGACACAGTGACGCTAACGCACCTGTATATTCATGTAAAAATATATATGAAATTGGACTCTGATTTGTACTCATTCAGTTAACGGAGTGCTTTTGGTGTAAAAGGATCTCCCCAAGTTTGATATGGAAATATTTTAACAGAAAGGAAAACAAGGAAGTATGTGTTAAATGCATTTCGGAGATAGAACTATGCAAATTAAGATCGACATTCGGGTTTTGGCGTCATCTCAATGGACAACATTATATTGAATATGATTATCTTAAAAATGAACGAGGAAATACAAGCTCTGAGGATGCAACGGGTGTATTGATAGAACATAATAATCCGGCCTGGGTTTCAAAAATAATGATATAGACAATGCCCAACAGGGTGCGAGCAGAAAAGAAAGAGCGACGCCAGTAACAACCAAACGTAGAACATATAAAGATTGGGTGAAATGGAGGGAGTACACCCAAATCTTAGACGAAATGGAATATAGTGAAAATATGGGAAAAACGTGGAATACTTTAACTGGAATGGATACCAGTGATAGTGATATTGTAACGTGTGATAGTGATACCGAGGAGATGTGGAAATACCCAATTATCAAATGGGGTAATGAAAGGGTATCAAGTATAAGAAGTGTGAAATTGCACGATAAAATAAAATGTACATCTGACTTTGTTTCAAAATTGTTGGTAATGAAACATGAAGAGAGAGAATCATGTCTCAAACGTTTGAGTGCTTGGAGAATTATGTATATTTCGATTATATGCGGGAATATAGTGAATGGTGTTGGCAACAGTAAGGAAACCCCTGAAAATATTCGATGTCATAGACATGCAACTATAATTAAAAAACTAGCGTCGAGGAAAAGTTCTCTGAAGACTATGAACAAAGTTTTGGTTACAAGGTTAAGATTGAAAGTGTTGCATACAGTTTTCCCAACGGTATCCGTTCATCTAAAATGTGTACTAAGGGCATTAGTCTTGAACCCAATAGATCAGAGAAAAAAAAGATGATGAGTCCTACACCGATATGACGAGCCGACAGCTTTAGGTGAGAAATAATTCATTTCATAGATAAAGAACCCTTCGAGTGGGTCTGATACCGCCGGTCAAGATAAGACCAGAGAGGGAAGTCGAAAATCATTACCTATGTTCGACTCCTGCGTATCCGACTGCAGTTTCAGCCTCTGGTGCTGCATGTCGCGAGTTCGAGCCTCAGCAGTGACACGGCGGTCTTGTGGCGGGGAGATTTGGCGACTCACCCCTCTGTGTCTGCCTAACTTAGCCACCCTCCTAACTAGGGGGAAACGGCTGTATGTCTATACATACATACATACATGTTCCGTATAGTTGCTCGTGTCGATTTTCGAAAAGAATAGTTATGTTCTCGTATGAATGATAAGCCCATGCAATTCCCTGATATATTTAAATGTGTCAAAATTTAATATCAATATAAAATACATCATATAAATTTTTGTTTGAATTATCCTAAATTTAACTCGAATAGCTAGCGTTGAAATGCATCTACGAAACATGCCTCACAATGAATTGCAATACAGAATGGGTAGCATTGAAATGCGGTAGATATTATTCCAGTTTAAAGGTATGGCCAATATTCAAGCGGAAAAATGTAGCAAGCTCCTGTGGCTGAATACATGGTCTTCTCCTACTACCTCAAAAATCCTCCCTTGTACGATGAAGAAATTGCAGATATGCAACATGACTTGCATTGAAATACAATACAACGCTTCCTGCCTTGCATTAAAAATGCGATAAATATTAGGCAAATTTAAACTGCAATCGGCTATCTAAGGTATCATAGATATATATCTCATCAGCTTCAAACAGAGGCTAGAGCACAAGTCTACAGCTTCTTTTATGACACACACTGAAACCACGCTACGGTGACAAAGTTTCGCTCATCTACTCGAACATAGACTCGTTGCTTGAGGCGGAAAAAGAGGCAATCTCCTCTGGCTGAATACATGGACTTCCTACACATACCCCGAAAAAAAATCATCACATTTACGATGAATCAAATAATCAACAGCTGGGACTACTGAAAAGCAAAGCAGCCGACGATTACCCGAGTGAGATCATTTGCTTGCAGCCAACGTGTTACAGTATGTTGCTCGTGTATGAGCAAATCAAACATGAACAATACAGAGACATCTATAACCAGAAAGACCTACACACACTTTGAGACCATACACAACATTCACGCATAAGCATGCCAGCTTCAAACTGTACGCACTATTAAAAACTGCCTCGGTAGATTTGAAAACAAGCGCTACTATCTCGACTCCTGCAACACTCTTGCCTATGGCCATCCAGACATCCCCAGAACTCCGTTCAAAATAAACATACCGTCACTAAAAAGAAGAAACGATTTGTCTTGACTTATAAAACTGATGAAAACGTGGATTTAACATGGAAGAGACGTGAGCCGGGTGAAACCGTCTTCGGCATATGTACTCGGATGAATGGTGAAATCAAGTTCACTCCAACAGGTTATAACCTGTAAATGTTCATAATATGTAAATATTTCTATGTAACCATGTAATAAAATATATAAATATAATCTTAAACTTGTTTGATTGTCCACAGAAATACGGATTGAAAGACGCGTATACTCGCTCATCTCCAGAGCCTGAGGTGCACAGGCTGGCAATGTCATTTGACTGTTTCGGTACAGACTGAACTAAATATATTGTACAAAAATACATACAATAGGGAAACGCGAATGGATTTAATCAAATAATATCTAATTTTTTGCTACAAAATACCACTTATAAACTATGGTCATCACTTATTAAGAGAAAGATGTCATAATCTACTTATAATAACGATCGAGCAACGATATCCTATGACTACGGTAACTACATCGGGTACGAATACTATTCATAACATGAGGTTTGAGTAATAAATACCAGTCAAAAAACAACCAGCCTACGAAACCTAATAAAACGATATAAAAGTATCCTATTCTAAATGAGTCCTAGACCATCAATCCTGCTTATATGTACCGTACCATCATTCCTTGCATAACTGCATCGATAACGAAAACCCTAAATAAATCAGGTTTAAGCAATAAAAATCATCGAAACTAAATAAAACGATATAGAAGTATCCTATTTAAAATTAGTCCTACACTAACAAACATGTTAATGTGTACCATACCATCATTTCTTGCATTACTACATCGATTACGAATCCCCTAAATAAATCAGGCATAAGCAATAAAAATCATTGAAACTAAATAAATCTATATAAAAGTATCCTATTCAGAATAGTCTTACACTAACAAACATCTTAACATGTACCATACCATCATTACTTTCAAATAAACAAATTAAAATAACCCAATACAATTATACTTGCCATTTACAAAACGTAGTAACAAACCGTCACAACTCGTAACGAGAGGAGCGCATCTCGAGTTAAGAACTCTGTATGTCATTGACAGATAGAGGCCTGTCATGGCACTAAACAACTCCCCCTCTCAACTACCCCTCCTCTATCCTCCCCCCCTATCCACCTTGGCGTTCCCGCAGAACCTTAAGTAATTAAATTGACCACAAGAGTAATTAAATTGACCTATAAAGACCCAATAATTACAATGTCCGAGCTATATAGGGACTAAGTCGGACACAGTGTAATTAGATACTTCCTAATCATTACATTGTCCCATTTGCGTTTTAGGTGACCGTAAACGCGTCCATTTGCATTTTCCGGGAGCCCCCCCAAAAAAATTAAGAGGGCCACAAATGTAATTAAATGAACCAAAATTACAATGTCTGAGTTACATAGGGACTACGTCAGACACCCAATCTAATTAGATACTTCCTAACCATCACATCGTCCCATTTGCGTTTTAGGTGACATATACACTACTGGCATACAACTCTATAGTAATTCTCCCCATCGCCTTAACAATGACGAATCAGCGAGCGCGTCACTAGAGCAGATTGCAACGAGGATTTCAGTTGGGGAGCTCATGACTCAAGTCATAAGGTTGTGTGCCGCTCTACGGAACAGTACCTTGATGTGATCTAATTGGTTTTCAGCATTAGCCCTGCTCGCTGACGCCGAGCGAGAGACCTGCATCAGCCATCTGAATGTGTCATTATAACTCGCTATCCATTTCCTCCAGCTATATTGGCAGTATTTTTTCCACAGTGCATTACAATAAATGGGGTAACAATATAATTTGAAGAGCAGGATTTTTGCTTCCTTTGGTGCAAACGTGAATTTTTACATCAGCATGTTACCAACTTCATTTTACCGCCTTGTTTGCTTTGCAACATTCTTTCCATCAGTGAAATCTGCTGTGATGATGTGACATAGATATTGAAATTCATCTACAACACAGGACTGGCATTGGATGATTTGGAGTCAATAGATGTCGGTTTTGATAGATGTTTGGCCTTACTGCAATTCCCTCAACACACTAGCAGCCATTAGTGGCCTGATGCAAGATCTCTGTCCATTGTTTTGGACGCAGAGCGTCTAATGTCAGTCATGTGTCCTCTGTAACACAGGACTGACATTGGACGATTTGAAGTCAATGGACGTCAGTTTTGAATGATGTTTGGCCTTACTGCTATCAAGTCTGCCATTGGCAACCATTAGTGGCCTAATGCAAGATCTTGGTTCATTAGTGTGGACGCAACGCGTAGTATGTCAGTCACGTGTCCATTATAACACAGGGCTGAAACTGGACGATTTGGAGTCCATGGCCTTCAGTTTTGATAAATATTTCACCTTGCCCATATTCAGTCAACCCATTTATAGCCATTTGCTTCCTAATGCAAGATCTTGGTCTATTAGTTTGAACGGAAGCGTCTGATGGCAGCCACGTGTCCGTTATTGCACAAGACTGACAGTGGACGATTCGGAGTCTATGGACCTCAGTTCAAATTGATGTTCGGCCTTACTGCTCTTCATTCTACCCACTAGCAACCATTAGCGCCCTAATGCAAGATATTGGTCCATTATTTTTAACGCAACGCGTCCAAGGTCAGTCACGTGTCCTTTATAAAATAGGACTGACATTGGACGATTTGACTTCCATGGACGTCAGTTTTGATGAATATTTCACCTTGCTGATATTCAGTCTACCCATTAGCCACCACTAATTGCCTACTGCAAGATCTTGGTCTATTAGTTTGGACGCAAAGCGTCCAATGTCTGTCACGTGTATATTATGACACAGGACTGACAGTGGAAAATTTGGAGTCGATGCACGTCAGTTTTGAAAGATATTTCTCCTTTCTGCTATCTAGTCTACCCATTAAGAACCATGAGTCGCATACGGCAAAATCTTGGTCCATTAGTGTGAACGCAAAGCAACCAATGCCAGCCACGTGTCCTTTATATCATGGGACTGACACTGGACGATTTGGGGTCTATGGACGTCAGTTTTGCTGAATGTTTTACCTTGCAGACATTCAGTCTACCCATTTGCAGCTATTAGGGGCCTATTGCAAGATCTTGATTCATTATTTCGGACACAAAGCGTCCAATGACAGTCACGTGTCCATTATAACACAGGACTGACATTGGACGATTTGGAATCAATGGACGTCAGTTTTGTTAGATGTTTGGCATTACACATTTCCTTTATAATGCGGGACTGACATTGAACGATTTGGAGCCCATGGACGTCAGTTTTGATAAATGCTTCACCATGCGGATATTCAGTCTACCTATTATCAAACATTAGTTCTTAATTTAAGATCTTGGTCCATTAGTTTGACCACAAAGCGTCCAATGTCAGTCACGTGTCCATTATAATACACTGACATTGGACAATTTGGAGTCAATCGACGTCAGTTATGATTGGGTCTTATTGCCATTCAGTCCACCGATTAACAACCATTAGTTGCCTAATGCAAGATATTGGTCTATTATTTTGGACGCAAAGCGTCCAATGTCAGTCACGTGTCCATTATAACACCGCATTGACCTTGGACAATTTGGAGTCAATGGACATCAGTTTTGATTGGGTCTTACTGCTTGCTATTCAGTCTACCTATTAGCAGCCATTAGTTGCCTAATGCAAGATCTTGGTTCATTCACTTGGACGTGAAGCGTCCAATGTCAGTCACACGTCAATTATAACACAGGACTGACAAAGGCCAATTTGGAGTCCATGGACCTCAGTTATGATAGATGTTTGGCCTTACTGCTTTTCAGTCAACCCACAAGCAGGCAGTAGTTGCCTAATGCAAGATCTTAGTCCATTATTTTTGACGTAGAGCATCCAATCTCAGTCACGTGACCTCTAACACAGGACTGACGTCGGACGAATTGGAGTCAATGGACGTCAGTTTTGATAGATGTGTGGCCATACTGCTATCTAGCCTACACATTAGCAACCATTAGTTGCCCAATGCAAGAGGTTGAACCGTTAGGGTAGACGCAAAGCGTCCAATGTCAGTCACGTGTCCTCTGTAAAACAGGACTGGCATTGGACGATTTGGAATCAATGGACGTCAGTTTTGATGGCTGTTTGACCCTACTGCTATGTACTCTACCCATTGGCAATCATTAGTTGTCTAATTTAAGATCTTGGTCCATTAGTTTCGACGCAGTGCGCAAAATGTCAGTCACGTGTCCATTGTAACACAGAACGGACATTGAACGATTTGGAATCAATTGACGTCAGTTTTGAGAGATGTTTGGTCTTACTGCTATTTAGTTTACCCATTAGCAGTCATTAGTTTCCTAACGCAGGATCTTGGTCTCTTAGCTTGGACGAAAGCGTCCAATGTCAGTTACGTGTCCATTATAACACAGGACTGACATTGGTCGATTTGGAGTCCATATACCTCAGTTTTGTTAAAAGTTTGGACTTACTGCTAACTAATCTACCCATAAGCAACTAAAAATTGCCTAATGCGCGCTCTTGGTCCATTATTTTGTACGCAAAGCGTTCAATGTCAGTCACGTGTTCTCTACAACACAGAACTGGCATTGGACGATTCGGAGTCAATGGACGTCAGTTTTGAAAAAAATGTTTGTCCCTACTGCTATCTAGTCTACTCATTAGCAACCATTAGTTGTACAACTCAAGGTCTTGGTACAGTAGTTTGGACACAAATCGTCTAATGTCAGTCATGTGTCCATTATAACACAGGCCTAACATTGAACATTTGAAGTCAATTGACGTCAGTTTTGATAGATTTTCGGCTTACTGCTATCTAGCAAGATTCTTACGCCCCGGCCTTGTAGCCGGGGCGGTAGAATCTTGCTACCGTATCCACCGCGTGTCGTAGAAGGCGACTTAAAGGGCGCCTTGTAGTCGGGAGTAGAATCGTGCTACCGTAACCCCTGCGTGTCGTATAAGGCGACTAAAAGGGGCGTGGCGAAGGGGCAAGGAATCCCTTTCTCTATAAGACCCTTCCTCAAAGACGGCAAGACGTGCGTGGGAAGGAGAAGCTCGCGCCTCAGCGAACCCTATTGCTAGGGTCGCTGAATGTGCGTCGCTGTAGTATGAATGAGGTAAAGGTTAGAAAGATTGGTGAGATGTGTGTGAGGAGGAAGTTTGATGTGTTGGCGCTGAGTGAGACGGAATTGTAAGGTAAAGGCAAATGTGAGTTTGGTGTGGTAAGTCGAAGAAAGTCTGGTGTGGAAAAGGTTGGGCACGAGAAGGTGTGGTCTTGATATTGAATGATCGGTTGGCTAGTAGCGTTACCGACTGGAAGGAGGTGTCAACAAGATTGATGTGGGTGAAAGTTAAGTTAGGCATAGATAGATGGGCATTTGTGAGTGCTTACGAAACTGGCAGCGAGAGGAGTGGAGAGGAGAGGGAGCAATTCTGGACTAAACTGAGTGAGTGTATTGAGAGTTTTAGAGGTCAATTCAATGTAGATGTACTGGGTGACCTTAATGCGAGAGTTGGAGATGTAGTGTTGGAGAATGCTATAGGCAGGTATGGCGTTCCCGGTAGAAATGACAGTAGAAAAATGTCAGTAGAGAAAACTTGATAGGTCTGCGTATGGAGCAAGAGTTGGTGGTCGGGAACAGTTTGAAGAAGCAAGATATCCACAAGTACACATGGGTAAGGATGGCCCGTGGTGCATTGGTGGAGAGAGCGCTGATGGATTTTGTGCTGATATCGAGGAGAGTCGTGGGGAGGCTGTTGGATGTGCGGGTGTTGAGAGGGGAGGGTGGAAGAGTGTCTGACCATCTACTGGTGGAAGGTAGATTGAGAGTGGAGCAGAGGTGGAAGGGCAAAAAAAGAGTGGGAGGACAAAGAGAGGTAGTGAAAGTGAGTGAACTGAATGCGAGGAGTAGAGCTGATGAGTTTCAGCAGGCTTTGAGAGAAGAATAAGACAACGTGAGAGGACAAGACCTGAGAGATGTGGAGGAAGAATGGGAGACGTTAAGAGATGTGTTGCTGAGATGTGCGAATAATGTGTGTGGTGCGTGCCATGTTTGCGGGTGCAGATGGAAAGGTTACAAGTGGTGGAATGAGGAGGTCAAACTGGCGGTAACACGGAAAAGAGGATCGTTTGAGGAGTGGGTGCAGGTGAAGTCGGTGGTGGCTTTAAAAGCTATAAAGAGAGGAGAAACGAGGTGAAGCTGTAGAGGTCCTTAATTGACCCTACATTATCCTAATAACACTAAACACATTATACGTGCATCACAAGCACCTATTGCTATTAAGCAGTCGCATCTTTTGATCTCATTGTTGCATCTCGCTGTAGGTAGATACAACATTTCCGTTCAGCTAGTACAAACTGCTTCCAACCATAATGGCAGTGCAACAAATATTTATTTTAGTTAAATAAATATGTATACCCACGCACAAAAAGCCATGGAACATGCATCAGAAGGAATAAATGATTCAGAGAAATATCTTGACACAAATATGGCAACAACGCCTTCCGGACAACAAAGCTGAGCGGGATTTTTCTTAACTCTCTGTAGGCAGAGACAAGAACATAGTTCTCGTGGCAGTTAGTTTATTATATCCTTGCATACATATACGGGCAAGAAGGTTCTAAATGGTAAACTACTAAAAGAAAAGAAACTGTGGCCACAGAGGCAAAGAAAGACACCAGCCGAAACTAAATTTTTTCTGTTGCAGGCTATACGTATAGATAGTCTGTAGCTAGGCTAGATAGCCTGGGCCAGTGCAACTTAGGGTCTTAGGCTTCCCTTCCCTTCCCTTCCCTCCACAGAAGACATGTGAGAATAACAGTGTTTAATATGTGTTATTCCCAGTGTAGAGCAGACTAAGAAATCCAGTTGCAGATTTCTGCAGCAAGACACTCCTGCAAATACCTGGATGCAAGATTTCAACTGTATTCAAAGGCATAGCAGCTAGCTATGGGGAATTCCTCGGCCAAAGGCTATAATAGGATTTTCAAATTGGTATTATGCTAACATGATAGCAATCTTTAGATCTGAATAGCACCCTACCTTGATCCATGACTATAGATAGCTATATAGTGTAAATAACATTTTTTTAATGAGATGTAATGTGAGTAAGATTCATGCATTATGGAGCTTAAGACTTCCATTTTTTTTAGTCATGGTGGCTACACCCTTAGTGGTATGATGTTTCCTTCTTGTGATATTCTTATTGTGATATCTATTTTTTATTACATGCACCCAATCTGCCTGCCTGTATGAGGCAGGCAGAATGGTATGTGATTATCTCCCACCTTGCTGAGCCCAAATTCCTGTGTGCAGCCTTTCATCCACCCTGCAATTAGTGGCCATGAGGACACACATCTTCAGGCAAGACGGAAATCGAATTTTTGTCTGACTGGACTTGAGAAAATTTCCAAAAATTCCCCTAAGGACTACTCGCCGTTATTGAAGCCCCCGAGATTTTCTTGTCGGCTTTCCTATCGCCCTTCTTTTCCCCTTCTATATTACCTTTGGATGTCTTCATTCAGTTAAGTTGGGATCAATACCTGGGATCGATACTTGGAGTCAGATCGTGCCTTGAAAGTGAAAGCACCGTGTTCACTTGAATTATTATCGCTAACAGAAGCTTATTACTATTAACAACTTGGTTTGTCAATGGGCAGTTGCCCATAATCAATATATATATTACCAGCTTCATCAAAAAGCTGGTGGTGAGGAGAGCTAAAAGGAAAGCTGATGCAAGGTGGGACAGACGGTTGTGCCGGAATTATGAGAAGAACAAAAAGATGTTATGGAAAAAGGTGAAGAAGGTGAGAAAGGGAGAGACCGGAAAGAAGGAAGTGGTGAGAGATGAGAACGACCAGTTGTTGTTGGAAGTGGTGATGTGCGGAAGAGGGGGGCTGAGTATTTCACTGAGTTGGTAAAGGTCGAGGATGACAGAGAGGCTGTCATTGTTGCTGGAGGTGGTGGTGCTTGGATGTCTGTTTTGGGAGAAAAACTGGTGGCGAACATTACCAGGGAATAGGTGCAGGAGGCGGTGAGGGTGATGAAAGCAGGAAAAGCCCCTGATTTGGATGTCGTTGCGTCCGAGTGCCTGAAAAAGGGTGGAGTAACGATTGTCGAATGATTGGTGAGGTTACTTAACTTGTGTTTTGTAGCAGGCGTGGTATCGATTGAGTGGCGCAGTGCCTGCATTGTTCTGCTGTATAAGGGCAGAGGGGACATAAATTAATGCTGCAACTTGGGAGGTATCATTCTGTTATGTGTTGTTGGTAAGTTGTACGGGAGAGTGCTGATGAAAAGGATTAGAGTCTGTACGGACTGCGTAATTGGAGAGGAACAGTGGGGCTTCAGGAGTGGTAGAGGATGTGCCAATCAGATTTTTGCAGTGAGCCCCGGTCGGTGAGAAGTACCTTGCAAAGGGAAATGTGTTCTGGGCCTTCATGGATCTGGAGAAGGCATACGACAGAATTGACAGGGAAGCGCTGTGGAGGGTGTTGCGTTGGTATGGAGTGGGCGGACATCTGTTGAAAGCGGGGCAGAGTTTCTATGTTGGCAGCCAAGCATGTTTCGGAGTGGGAAGCAAGGTGAGTGATTGGTTCACAGTGAAAGTGGGGCTGAGACAAGGCTGCGTGATGTCTCCCTGGCTGTTCAATCTTTACATGGATGGAGTGGCTTGGGAAGTGTGTGAAGTGCCTTTTTTCATTAGCACTCAACGTAATTACTTGACCATGAGCTATAGGGTTGAAAAACAAAAAAAAAACATTGGACTTATTTTACTTGGGAATAAGTGCAAAATTAAATTAAATGCATCAGCCACCGGTTGTCCTATATAATCCTAGTGTGGCTGTGCATGCAAAAAAATTGACAATTATACACCAATAACGCAACCTATCATGTGTGGCTGAAAATTGGCCTGAAATATTAATAAATAGGTCAACATGTCCAAAATTTATTTCTTGGTTTTCTCCTGTGGCTCTCGGCTGGGGAGTTGCTCCATTTGACAGGAGAATGGTGGATGGAGCCTTTTGGGTCTAATGACGGCACGAGAGTGAAGTACTGCATCAGGCTAGAGCGGTCTACTGCTTCTAAGCCCGCGGAAGGGCGGTACTGATGGTGCCATGTATTTATTTTTGAATAGTTAATTT